>CAIGRB010135326.1:7970-30407 GCA_903798255.1 Fraxinus quadrangulata
ATGTTAGGAATTGTTTTTCAACACTAATGATTAACTTGATAAGAATTATGGCACTTTCATCTAGCACAACACTGAAAATGAAACAAACGTCTTTCGGTATGCAAAGTATTGTTTTGAGCACTAAAAGAGAGTTTGTCTAATTTGTAACTATGAATGATCCAAAAATCTCTTTATTGTGATGGCAACGTTTCAGGTTAACCTCTTTTCTACACTCCCATTATCTCAGAAGTCCTTAGTCCTATCAATCTTCAATTACAATTGCCAAATATCTTAAATTTGATACGATTTTAGAATTTAATCCAACACGAGACTTATGTCAATCTTATGCGTTTTTCATGCTAAAATTATTAGAAGCTTAGTTTCATTTTCAAAACTAAAAAATAAATTATCAATGTTCCTATTATGATTTTAGCTATTGTGTAATTTTTAGAGCATCTTCAATGAATTTTATAGATTGCTATCTATGTGGTACGGAAGTTGAACATCCTTCAATATGCGTAATATTAGTATGTATATATGCATTTACAATGTCAATATGTATTTTTGTGTACTTCGTAGAGTTTATTAAAATAATTGTAATTATTAGCACATTGATGTTTATTTCTATCATCTTAATATAATAGAATGAGTACCCTTCAATCTTTATAATAATCCCAGCATCCTAACAAGTTGAGAAGACTCAAGAATGCAAAGTCTTTAAAAATTATGAAAGATCTTAACTTGTGTTTTAATATATATTTGGGGTGTTGGTAGTGACTCATTAATTTCAATTATACATTTCTCCCTCGCTCCTCCATACGCCTATACACGCAAGACCGTGTAGATTTCTTTTATGTAATTTATGTGTGGGGACTAAAATTGAAATTTACGTCCTCAGCAAATATTAATGATATTTCTCTCTTGCAATTTAGGATAAAGTTCAGTTGGGGGTTGGTTGAAATTAATCCAAATTAGTACATCTGCTGATCATTCGAAAAATCATTATAGTTCTTGGCCATTTGGTTGAATTTTGCCCTTCTTAAATTCTATGATTATCCTCAGAACTTTTCGAGCAAGGAAAAATTATAATGACAACAAACAGTTAATTATCGGGTTTCCGTTATCCTTATTTATTTATTTACTTTATTTTGTTATAAGAAAAAAAGGACTTTAGATGCGTATAGATCAATATTTCTCTATTGGTAAATTACAATTTTTTTTTTTTTAATTTGCTAATGCCATGTGGCTAGTATTTAATAATTTAGTTGAATTTAACATGGTTTGGTTTCTTATATAAAACAGGCAACAAACACAAATCCCGTTACATGATCTAGACAACCTGTAGACAAGGAATTAGAAATAAAAGTATCATTATTTTAAGAAGTAACGTATTTTGATACTTCTTTTACCAATTACAAAACAAATTGTTGCAGTATTTTTAATGTTGTTTCAATGGTTGACATTGAGCCGGTGTTTCCTTCTTTTCAATATGATATTTGTGGCATGTGATAGTGCATTTGAGCTTATATAGTTTGGAATATAATATTCTGACTCTGTTGTTGACGCCATGGTGTTTGTACTTGTGTTGGATTGAACTTTAAGAAATAGCGGTTTAAGGGATTTTACAGCTGCAATAAATCCATGTGTATGTGTGTATTTTGCTTATCTTTATTGTGAGTGGTGAAGTTAGATTTTAAAAGTATTGTTATGATACTTTCCATTTACTACATAACAAATACGTCCGATGATGACAAATCGAGTCAACGTGATAATTTACCTTGTATCTGATTTTACAAAATATTTAGCAAAATTAGACCATGACTAGAATAATTGAAGAAATTTTTGGTAGAAATAGAAATTTAATTTTTAAAATTCTTATTAGATGAGTTGATCTTATGAGATAAAAATGTCAAATAACTTATCTTGCATTGCATATAGCTATGCATTTACGTGTTACGTAGAACTTTTGTAGCATAAAACAAGTTTCTATCAAGTCTGTCCTCGTGCATGTATCTTGCTTATTTTTGTTGTGAGTAACGAAATTAGATTTTTGAAAAACTATGGCTCATATGATTTTATGAAGTGCCATATGTTGCTTTTTCACATGTACAAATATTTCTGATGATGACAAGTTCAGTCAACGTGATTATTTTCTTTTCTATATGATTTACAAATATTTAGCAAAACTAGACATTAATTGTAATAGTTAAAAGGCATTTATGGTAAGTGGAATTCTAAGTTTTTATTCTTATTGAATGAGTTGATCTTACTAGATAAAAGGTTGACAAGGAGTTATCTTGCATCAGGACTTTTGTAGTTGTACCCTTGTATGTGTGTTTTGTTTATCTTTGATTTTATGAAATGTTATATACTCATATTGCAGACACATATGTCAGATGATGACAAATTTAGTTGCATGCTATCCGATTAGCAAAACTAGACGTAAATTGGAATATTTCTGATAGAAAATGTAAATTTCCATTTCAACACTTATTGGATGATTAACGAGTTGATTTTATGATATATAAAGTCAACAAGGACTTATTTTTGCATCGCATATAACTCTCGATTTGTGTGTCGAGGACATGTTTTTAATTAAAAAAATATGCATTAGCATTGTAAATTTTCACAAAAGGAAGATAGACATAATTCGAAATTCATACTTGTAAAGTTTTAGCATTTAATGATTACATTTTATTTATTCATCATTATTTTTGTGCTGTCGCGAAACAATTATGTTTTATAATTTTTTGTTGTGATTTTGGTATTTTAATTAAAGTCAATGTCCTGTAATTAACATACACATCGGGTAATTATAAAAGGAAGTCGCTATTTTCATTCACCATTCTCATATATATCTATCTCACTCCAAATCTACCCCCTTTAAAAATTTTAAATTTTAAAAAATTATTATATTCATCCATATTTTATTAAAATATTAACCTTATTAAATTCATTTATTTAAATGTTATATATTCATACTTAACTAAATATATATAAGGTTATAGAAAATTTTAAAAAGTAAATAGATATATAAAAAGGGTGGATAAAAATAAGGGTTCCTTATAAAATTGTTTGGCAGGTCACAATTTCTATAAAAACCAAAAATAGGTTTCAATTACTTTTACTATATAATATGTAGTTGAAAAGTCTCAATTTCAATGAAAACCAAATAATAGGTTTCAATTACTTTTACTATATACATGTAGTGAGACGCGTATCGTATTTTTAATTTATTTATCAATCATGTTTGGTGTATATCACGGTGCACACTATTATTTACACTTTGCCACATGATATTATCCAATTGGACATTTTTAAAAAAAAAAAAAAGAACAAATATTTAATTCAATTAGTTGTTGACAACAATGCAAATGTCAATGATGGTGATATAATCCTTTATTTTATAGGCATTTTTATGTTTAGTTGGGGGAGTGGGGCTTAATTTTTCTCCTTCATTTCCGCTTTCTTTCATTGATGTGTGGCCCAAGAGAGACTTATATTTAGGACTGTACATTTTAATTTAAATCGAACTTCTTGAACTGGAATCGATTTCAAAAAAAATAAGTTAGGAATCAAATTCGAGAATCGAGAACCGATTGAATTCGAGTCAGTTCTTGGTTTCTAAACTAGGACCCTGGGTATCCGAGTTGAACCGATTTTTTTATATAATTTTTAATTTTAACAATTTATAGTCTGGGTAAAAAAATACAGAGCCTAAAAATTCTAATTTGGATAGTAATTTGTTAAAACTCTAGATTCTAACCCCCAAGAAATCATGATTGGCTCCCACTCTTATTTGGATAGTAATTTGTTGCATGTCAAATATTAATACATGTTAATTTTTGCAATTTAAACTTTCTATGAATGAGAACTTGCTGAAAAATAGATATGGATTCTTTATAGATGAACTTTATATTTCAAAACTTCATTAGGACCAATTTATGTTGTTAAAATCAAGAGAAAGCTATGATCCCGAGCTCAGAAATCAACCAAACGAACACCAAACAAACCAAGGCTCGACACACAACATTAAAAACTTAGTTGCCAATATGGTTTCCACCTAAGTATGGAGATGAAGATTGTGATAGCAATCACAAAGAGAGGAAGAAAATATGTGCAATGGTTGAACCCTCAAATGAAACACCAAGAACAGCTACCTCCCCATTTCTGCTTTATTGCGCGAACCCAAACTCAAACTCAAGTGAAACACGGCTGTAGGCAATGTAAATATAAGCCCCAACATTAAGTCACTCCACTGGGCTAAGAGGTAAGGTAATTGGGCCTCCAAATGGGCCAACAATAATCTAAAACCACCAATCTAATAATCCAACTCAATAACCACTACTTGGGCTAAACTCATGGGCCATCCTAAAGTGTTCAAAGTTGTTTTCGGGTCGAGCCATCACTTTATCCCGACATCATTTTTTCATCATCGCCAGAATTTATTAGGTATCAAAACCCAACAATTTCAATAAATGATGGCATTTAATTATTTTTTTAGTAAAGTTTGGACAAGATTTATAAGCCTACTTACCCTTGCAAGAATGGAAGATTTGGCATAGTCCCTATCCCAATATATAGATTTGAAAATTATAATATAGAGGGGAACGTGTAACCTTATAACCTGCATGGATTTCCAAGGTATAGTTTCTTTTGTAATTTTCAAATCACTACAAAGGAATTTCTTTACGATTAGAGAAGCGTACAAGAAACACAATTTCTCAACGAAAATTATCAAAATTCAACTAAACCTTACTCCCTTAGGTATGGCATTCCCCATTTATCAAGTCTCAATAACCCCTTGACTACTCCGTTTAGTTCTTGAGCCTTTAAAACCTGTATTAGCTAACCAATCCGCTACCATATTACCTTCACGACACGTGGGAACATGAAATTTCAAGTTTACTTTGCCCCGTAGCGAATTTCTTCTATCTTGTATAAGGTCTGTTTGCCTTCTTTTTAATCAATTGGATAGTGGTCATTAAGTCTATCTCTGCCCAGAAAATCAAGTCAGCGCTTAAAGATTTCATCTCAGCTTCTTGGCAAGAACACGCTCCATAGAATTCATAAAAGGCAAATAAAAGCAATACCCTCATAGTCCCTAACCACACCCCGGCCAGTTGCAAGATTACAGAAGCCATTTAGACAACCATCGGTATTAAGCTTGATCGTACCAAAATATAGTTTTTTTTCTTTTTCTTTTTTCAGTACACCTTTAAAGTTTCAGCCCCCAACTAAATTCCTGAATGTATCCCTGTACAGTACTATGCTAAATGTACACTAGGTCAATTTCTTTCAATGTGTAGATCGGTTACTGACTTCTTATTTTAAGATAGTTGGCAGAATTTAAAAGCAGTATTCTAAAAGGCATGTCTATATTGGAAAAAAGTTCGTCACCTCTACGTTGACCTCCTAAAGCATCCCAAGGTGGGCAAAGGCATGGCCGCATGTGCCTTTTTATTTGACTAGTTGTAATTTTTTGGTTTGAAGACTTGTGAACAAAATATTAAACCATTACCTCATATCACTATTCTCTATCCACGAATAAAGCATTATTGATTTGGGACATTTATTATTTTTAGAATTATGTTTTTATTAAAAACTTGAAAATATGTGCGGAAAACTTATAAATTTTCATGGTAGATATTATTTTATTTATTTAATATAATTAAAATAATATTAAAAGTTAAAATACTTTTTTAGAACATTGAAATTAAAGTTTACTAGTTTGATTGTCCTAAATTGAAAATTCAGTGACCTAATCGCAAGTAAGGCTAAAGTTCAATGATTGTTGTGAAATTTACTTTGCCGACTTGACAGAAAACGTGGAGATTCATTTACTTTTAATGGCCACAGCACTAGTTCCATTAAGTGGTTGAGTGAAAGGCTAACGAATTGCAAAAATTAAAGTGCAATGATGTTATTGCTCAGCTGCCTAACAAGTAACGCAGGTTCAGTGACTGCTAGTAAAATTTACAATAAAATATTTACAAAGCGTGCCTACGTCTCATTGAATGTCCAAACCTCCACAAGGGTCTATTTACCTTACACTTCATTTACCTGCTTGGAGTTGGGATTTATCCTAAAGTTTTGCAAAATGGACATTTTTGAAATTTACTTCGACATGTTGGTAAGCACATGCCATGATCAACCCGGTCATAAAATTGAGGGAAGGAACGTAGAAACTCATATAGTCGTTCATTTTTAAAGAAATTATATTGCCAAATGGGACCACATACAAAACAAAAAAGATTATTTTTGCATTAGCTACATCAAACATGCCCTTAGTTAAGCATGAGGGTCAGACTTCAGTGGTAGAAAACGTCCTCCCCAAGTTTTTATTTTTATTTTAGAATCTGCAAAGGTTTGACCCCTTGCTCGCCAAGAATATATCTTTATTTTCTTTATTCCTCGTGCAGGATTGTTATTTTGATATACAAAGTCAATGTGCAAACGTTCAAGTTGAGGACCCCCACCCCCATGTAGAAGAGTGCTGCAGAAGTCTCTAAACATTTATAAATAGTCCATTTTTTGAAATGATCTCTACAAATATTAGTGTGCAGAAGTGATATAGGGGAAATGGAGTTGAAGTCACAAGAAGATTCTAAGAAGTTAATCAGAATTAAGAGCTTTTCTTGGTTTTATGCCATGATAATAGGGTTGATTCTGAGTCTCTATGTTGCTGTGTATCTAAATGGATATTCAAGAAATGTGGAGAAATTTATCAGAAAGCATCCAAGAAAGGAAACTGGTACGCATACGAGGCCTCAAGACTAGTTGTGCTGTGTCGTGATATCGATAAATCTTTAGAAGTTTACGCAATTTTTGCCAAAACTAACATTTTCCAATCTAATGTTCAGATCAAATGGTACCAGAGATTCTGGTAAGCAGAACCCTGGAAGGAATCATGACAATGGCAATCAAATTTCTCAATTTCTTCATTGCCAAATTGTTTCAATTTAGATATCTAGCACCACTGAGTAATGCAACTTCTTTCATGCCACTGCTATTTTGGGTGGTGTTGACTCACTCAGTCTCATATTTGTACTCCTAATTCTTGAATATTGTGTCTTGATTTCCTTCGTTAACCACGTGAAATATTTATGTTGTACTCGCCTTTCGTATTTTAAATTAGATAGGATTTAACAAAATCAATATAAGAAACATCTAAATGTTTACCTAAATTTTCACTTATTCAGTAGTATGAAACATGTCGTGTTTATCCACTCTCCTCACAAGTTTCATCATCCAAGGATTTTGCAGTATTAAGTTTAATTAACAGTCATTGAATGATGGAACTGGATTATTTGATCTTTCCAATTTGTTATTTCTTAAATAATTTTGTTATTCTGTTAGTAAACAAATAAACTAATGCAAAGAATTGTGTCCAATGCTTTAACCCTAAAGGAAGTGGATGCACATAATAGAATTTGTGCCAAATATTTCAATAAATAGCAGACATTACCCAAATATTTCATTTGTGCCACTCACGATACCAAACATTTCAAAATGTCGCAGCTGAAGTTCAAGTGGATGAAAACTCTTAATTTGACCGTTAGTTGACCAAAAATTAAAAGTTTGACAAAATGTTGATTAATTTTAAAAGTTTAAAAAGGTAATTTTATATTTTACATATAAAATAACTAAAACAAAATAATTAAGTCAANTCACTAGTATAAAATCTAGGGAAAATTGCAACAACGATACCAAATATTTCATAAAATAGTAGACTTTACCCAAACATTTCATTTGTGTCACTCACGATACCCAATATTTCAAAATGTCGTAGCTGAAGTTCAAGTGAATGAAATTGACCGTTAGTTGACCAAAAATCAAAAGTTTGACAAAATGTTGATTAATTATAAAAGTTTAAAAAGGTAATTTTATATTTTACATATAAAATAACTAAAACAAAAGAATTAAGTCAAAAAGAAGAAGAAGAAGAAAACATTGTTCATTTACTTCTCCCCCCCAAAACCAAATCCGTCGTTCCCTAGCCACACACCCAAATCCACCTCCTTCGAGTTCCTCTACTTGGGTACGCTAGTCAGCTCCCGAGATGCAAATGTTGGCTCTGTCGTCGCCTAAAATGAAAAGAACACCCCTGCAGCCATTCTGTTAGATTACCAGTGGCTGGGTCGCCAGAGCTCCACCCTCTCCCGCCCCTGCCATGTCAACACTCTCACCAAAATTACAAATATGTTACTGCAAACAATCCTCGTTCTTCTTATTCTTCCTCGTAAGAAAATTAAGAAGAAGAGTTTTTCTTTTCACCAAGAGGGTCCACATGAAACAATCCTAGTCCATTTCACGAGGTCATCCCCTCCTAAAAGCTTAAACCCAATTAATTTGAACTCTCCAGCTCATTCATCATTTGATAATAGCCCATCAGTGGTGTCGAATTCCAGTGGCCCCAAGAGCTTAGCATCAAAATCACTGGGTAGTTTACTGAATTAAATTATATATATTATTAAATGGGTGTTGAGTGAGGATATATTGGACCTATAACTAAATATATAATGGTAAAATTAGTATTCAAAAAGTTTTTTCCTCAATCATTCATTTTTAAATATTGTAGATATAAAAAAAAACATACATTTTCTACAATCTTAAAACAAACACTTAAAATAGAAAAACTAAAAAGCAAATCAATTGGGGTCTTAGGATCATAGTAAATGATTAGGATGTTGTAATTAATTTATATAATTCATAGTATATTAGTAAAACAAGGGGATTATGCAAAATAAATTAGTAATTTTCAATATAGCATAACATACTCCTTTTTGTTAAAATGTTCAGAATGAACTGAACCACGTTATTTATTTATTTTCGAACTACCATTTTATAATCAAGCTCATTTTTATCCTAAACCTAATGTCCTTTCCAAATACAACCCTAGCAAACACTCCTTTTTGTTAAAAAATTCAGAATGAACTGAACCACGTTATTTATTTATTTTTGAACTATCATTTTATAAGCAAGCTCATTTTTATCCTAAACCTAATGTCCTTTCCAAATACAACCCTAGCAAGCCAATACTATTAATACTGTTGCCTCTTACCATCATCGTCTCCTTTAACTTCGACCACCATCCTGACCGTCTTCCCCACCACCACCACCTTCTCCCTTCCCACCATCGCCCATCTTCTGCTTTCTCCATCACCACCACTTTTTTCATGATTTCAAATCTAAAATCATAAATCGAGCAATATTGGTTTTTGAGTCGTAGACGAACTTTGTTGAAATTTGTTTGCATTTTCATATCTGAAATTTGATTTATTTAGATTTGTTGAATACTTTTAATAGGAATTTACTTGAATATGGATTGATTTGAGTTACTGTTGGTGGTGCTAATGAATTACAATTGTAATGCTTTAATGTGGTGATGAAAGTTAACGGTGCAGCAACAAATATGTAACACAATTTGTTATGAGTGCTACACTTTTTGTATCAATTGTAACATAGTGTTACAATCAGGACTCCGGAGCAAAATTGGAAGAATTTTGAACTTAAAAAACTAAAGAATTATGCTTGTGGTACATTAAAAAGTGTACATATAGTGGGCCCCATCCCATGTGAGGGAAATGACACCTCTATGTATCAAATATTATGTACTCTAAGTATGGTCCAAAACTAAATAGGATTCGGGCAAACGAAAGCTAAATTGGAACAAGGGCCCATCTGTAGAAAGCCCATGGGGCATGATTTGAGCCCAAATAAGTCCCCCAAATAAAATTGATACCTTTCAGATGGCGGGAAAACAAAAACCTAAACCAAATCCTGACCAAGACTATCGTGCACCTCAGAAAGAGATGGCGGAGGCGGAGAAAGAGACGGCGGTGACTGACAAGGTGGTGGGGGACGCAGAAGGGCTGCCGAAGGCTATCGTGCGCCGACTGGTAAAGGATAAGCTATCCCAGCTCTCCTCTGATTCCGAAATCTCAGTTTTCCGCGAGGCACTTGAAGCCTTCTCTGACAGCGCTCGTATCTTCGTCCACTATCTTTCCGCCACGTAAGAAGATAACCACAAGTGCCCCTAGTTTTTATCTACACATTTTATTTTGTTCAAGCGTGTCGATGTTATTATTATTTTTTTTTAAAAAAATTCACGCTGTCTCTGTTTTTGTTTAATTGTGAGTTCATAATTTGGCATCAGAAAGTGGGTTTCTTTTGTTCAATTTCCGGGATTTATTTCTATTTCTTCCGTTTTTGGTTTTCATGATGTATTTGTTAATAATACATAATTATACATTCTGCCGTTAGCATAAGTACTTAACCCTCCTTTCTTGGGTTCATTTTTTCTTGTTTCTTGACCTTTATGTTAATGATCGTTTATGCTATGTTTTTTTTTTTTTTGATTGTCTGTCTGAATTATGCGACCCTTACATTATTATGTTAAGAGGTTAGATTAAAAAGCTTCATTATTAGTTTTTCTGAAATTACATTCTTCTTCTAGGATTTTTTTCAATAATGACGAGAGTGTATATAGAGTCCAATATGAAATGATGGCATTATCCTAAGCCCCTGATTGTGTTATCAAATTTTGTTTGCTACAGTAAGATTCTCCACCACACATTCACTCAATAAAATATTCTATACACGAACCAATAAAGTTACTTTAAATTTCAATCACACATTCTCCAAAAAATACTATTCAAAACTCCATTCTTCTCTCAATAATGGTACTATTCAAAACTCCATTCTTCTCTCAATAATGGGAGACAAACAAGCTCTAAATTGTTTCTGCATGTTTAATAACAAATTTTGGGTCAAACTAGCTTTTTATGTTACAAGAATTCTGGAGTAGTTTTAACGATTAGTTTATTTATTTCTCGATTTTTAGGATTAAATGGTTATTGTTAACAATACTATTTCGTGCATATTTGCAGTGCAAATGACATTTGTAAGGAGTCAAAGAGACAAACAATCAACGCGGAAGATGTATTTAAGGCACTGGAAGAGATAGAGTTTTCAGAGTATGTTGGGCCCCTAAGAGCTTCTCTTGAAGGTCACATATACCATACTAACATTTGCAGAAGCTTTCTGTTTACCTCAGTTGATCTTCCCGTTGACATAGTGATTATGATTAGGTGTTGTGCAGAGTTATACTATTGGGGGTATTTTATCTGATTTCAACTTCTCAAAACTAATCAAACGCAGGTTTAGGGGGAGAGTCAAGCATGTCCTTACAGTCTTATTGCCTTATTACTATTCGAAGTTTAGGCTATCTAGTTAAGGAAAAAACTAGAACGCGTGCATAGTACGACTACTACATTTAAAATAAGCCTTAGTTGACCTCTAGAGGATCACAATTTTCTTTTTTCAACTTGAGATTCCTTTTTTCCGTTTTCTCCAATATAGGTGAGTGGAAAGCTGGTAGATATTTGTTTAAATTGGTACATAACATGTTGCTATTCTAACAATCCGGTCTTTGAGAAGTTGAGTTCAGCTTTCTCCATTCTTGTAGCGGGTCAATGGTGTAGCCTCTCAAAATGAAAGAAGAGAATCAGCTTTAACTGCAATATCATTTAGCCTTTGAAGAATATTATTTACCATGCATTTCAAAGATTCAATATTTCCAAGAAGTAATTTTCAGCCTCTTCCCCCTTTGAAGTGTTGCAACTTTCTCTGTCCTTGTAAACCCTTTTTCGTTTGAAGTACTATTCTTGGACTAATATAAATATCGGAGAAGGTGATAACACCGCAACCAGTGATTTCTACCACAAATCTACTAGTTTTGATATGAATTTAAATTAAGTTGTTAGATCTATGCTATCCAAAGGATTTTTTAAACCACCTCATCTAAAAACATGATCAAACACGAAGAGTTCAATCCTCGCTGCGACCTTTTTCTAAAAATTGTTCACTTGTCTAGGTTTGACCAAAATTATTAATTTGGCTTGCCATGAGGGGCATGTTGAAGAATAAAGATAAACCTTTGTTTGAAAATGATTATCTAAAAAACACATTTCTCCTACACATTCTTAAAAAAGTCATTTTCCAAATATCCTCATAACCGTTCCCTACTTTTTTACCACCTGTTCACAGAAAAAAAAAAATAAGTCATTTTTCAAAAAATCACTTTGAAACAAGCAATAAATATACAAATGTGTCATCTCTAATTGCTAAAGCTTTTAGACAAGATGGTTCAATAAGAACAACTCCAATTTTTTCGAATATTTTTGTGTGCATTTAGATATTGCAGGTTCTTAAATTCTTGTTGCGGAGAAGGCAGGCAGGTGGCCTTAGGCAGTTATGTCTATTGCATATGGATACTCTCTCTCTCTCTCTCTCTCTCTCTCTCTCTCTCTCTCTCTCTCTCATGCATGTGTGTGTGTATTTGTTTTGAGAGTGGTCTGACATAATTTATTTGTAAGAACTATTGATGCCTGAATGCTTGTTTCTTTATCTTAAATATCACTATTTTTACCAGATTTTAGGCAAAAGAATGGTGGAAAGAGATCTCTATCCTCAAAGGCGAAGGAGATCAATAAAAAAGGTAATAAGAAAGATCTACCTTCAGGAAGTGGAAGTCAAAATAAAGATGATGAAAATGAAAGCAATAAAAAGGACAACGCAGACTGAACAGAATGTTCCTACCACTATCACTGGAGTAGGGGCATCATACTTGGCATTCATCTCTGTTATATGTTCTAGTCTAAAGAGTATATCGCACTTGAATTTTGTAAAAGAAATTTTCACGATTTTGTCAGGAGAATGTTCACTGTATATTTTAATGAACCTGTAGGCATGTTGTTCTTCAATATCTCAATGGTAGAGTGATCAGCTGTGAATCCATTGGTGAAGATTTTAGTATTTGTTTCCACCATAATGTTATTCTCTCCCTTTCTTGAAATGAACTCAAGGCCTCGATGAATTCTTCTTTTCCAAATCCAGGGAAGTTATTCTTTTCAAAGACAAGTTGAGTGTAAGCCAAAAGCCACAAGAAGAAATCGTTGATTCTTTGTTAATCACATGTTCGTTTAAGCAAACCTGGGTTAGGAAATTAAGCATATTTTGTTCTAGTTCCTTCATGGCTTTGGTTATATCTTCAACTTGTAATTGGCCATCTTTAACTTCACTTGAAATGCTTCTTGCATTATTTCATATTATCCACTGTGTTTATGGCTACCATAAGATGGTGTCCTATTTTGTTTCCTGTGTACTGCGCTGAAGCTATTAGTTCTTGCATTGACTCTGGAAGTTGTCAAACTTGGTGTACAAGGGGCTTAATTCAAGTTTGATTTGTCTCCAATTACTGATTTTCGGTCGCTGCTTCTGTAAGGGTAGGGGGAAAATGTAGTTTTAAGCACAAACTGAACTGAACTGGAATGAAATGAAATGTATGCTTAATGTTTGGTTTGGTTATGAAGGACCGAGTTCCATTTTCTTCTAACGCTCAAATTTCAGTATCTATGTCTACTTTCCAATTTGAATTATGTACAATTTGATCAAAAGTAGCCTACTTCAACTACATGAGAAATGTTGGCAACAAGACTTTTATAGTTAGGTGACAAGTTTAAATAAGAGACATGGTGAGAAACGTGATATCTGGTGCCTTTGTGTGTCTTAACTATGAGCAAGGAGTTTTGGTTTGGATTGATGGTCAAGAGTCTCGTAGCCAAAAAAAGGTCTTTGGACCCTTTAGGATTTCTGAGGTTTTTTGTTCGGGTGGTGGTGTTTGGTGGTTGTTTGCAATGTCGGATTGGTCTAGTCAGGGGTTGTGTTGTTCGACAGTTGTCTCTGGGTGAAGGTAAGCTGGGTGGTTGTGCTATAAGGAGTGAAGAAGATCGAGACAATAGAGATCGTGAGGCTGATCGGCATTTATATTTGGTGGTAAAACTGCAACGTGGTCGTCTAGGTAGAGGTAAAATAGTGTCATCTGTAGATGGTTGAGTTGGAATGGCTAGATAAGGAATCTTTGCCTCGAGAAAAACATCTCGGCTAGAAAAGAGTATGATTTTCTAAATAAACACTCTGTATGCTTTCTGGCCAAGTGTGAAATCAAGAAAAATGCATTGTTGGGCTCTTGGAATGAAATGTATGCTTAATGTTGCATCTCTATTGTTATTTTCTTTCGAATAAGGTTGATGATAGCATACAATGAATAAAAAGTGAAATAACAGAATTGAAATATTAAATTTATTAATTATAATCTAAAAATACCTTCTTTTTATTTTTTTTTTTGTTTTTTTGAAACAAATCTAAACATACATATTGATAGAAAATACAATTGCTTATTACAAGTACTAAAGGTATTCGTGAAATAAGCCAAGTTAGCGATGCTTTTAGGACTTGTTTCCACCATAGCGTCTCTCTCTTTTCTGAAATGAACTCAAGGCCTCTATGAAATCTTCTTCATTAAAGTCAGGAAATTTTTTCTTCGAAAACAAGATTTCTGTATAGGCCAACTGCCACAAGTAGAAATTGCTGATTCTTTGCTCACCACTTGTTCGTATAAGCAAATCTGGGTTAGGAAAATCAACACAGTTCGTTTTCAATTCCTTCTCAAATAGGATTTCATTTATATCTTCAACTTGGAATATGCCATCTTTAACTTTGCCTGCTATGCTTTTAGTGGCTTGCATTATGTCGTAGCGTCCACTGTAGTTTAAAGCTACCAGAAGATGGAGTCCAGTGTTGCCTCTTGTTTTCTCCTCTGCTGTGGCCACTAGTTCCTGTAATGGCCCTGGAAGTTTTGATTTGTCTCCAATTGCTGACATCTTCACATTGTATCTGCCAAAGTAAAAATGAAATGAAAGCTTCTAAGCACAATCCCTTGCCAAACTAAGCTCCAATGAAAGCTATTTAGGTGGGTACAGTTTGGTGGAAACCTTTATTCTTTTCTAGGTTAATGTTTAGAGAAAAATACATTTATTACCATATGTATCTTATTGTATTTTCTTAATTTTGGCCTTACTTTAGGGATCCATTCAATATTTTGAAATTTTGGATTAATATATGCTCTAACGAAAATAATAGGTATTCATATTTTTGTGATCCTTTTAACAAATTTACATTTCAGTCGCGGAATAGCGTAAAAAATTAAAGAGTACCTCGTAACTTCGTCGATATAAGTTTGTACTACCTCTTGAAATAGGCCCATGAGAAAGTCAACCTCCTCCTACACCAAAGTAATTAGTAATGTGGAGCATATTGTACATAAGGGGTTACATAATACGACGTGGAGGAAAAGATTGAATGAAAAAATTGATTGTATTTTAAACTGACAAATAGTAAAGTGTCTTGTGACATTATTTAAACCATTGCGTAACCTCTAATGTACGTGTAGCAAGATTCTAAGTTTAATACTCGAGAAAATGCAGAAACAAAAGAAGTACAGAAGTCGTATGTTATTTTTTCATGCATGCAAATACTGTTACACTAAAGTGCTCGTGAGTTTTAGTCGGGATCGAGTACAATTACCTTGGGTCGAGTCCAATTTTCCGTTGAAAATGCAAATATCGAAAGAACATCGACTCCCCATTTATTACAGAGAAATGCTATATTCTTTATTACACGTCCACCGGACAGATGGCCAAGTTCCACTGATAAGCCTTTCTCCTTGGCCCATCTCCGGTTACCGTCCAAAATAATAGCAACGTGTTTAGGCATAAGCTCTGGTTTGAGACCTTCAGGTAATGCCTCATGGACTTGCATTGACTTTATGGGCGAGAGCTTGTCGGAGGAAAAAGTCTGTCGGGTCGTAACCCGGTGCTTCCACACAGGAGGAAATCTTAATGCATCTTGCTTAGAGGGCATATTCTTGATGGGGAGTGTAGTGGGGGTTGGGTAAGGAAAGCTACTGCTAGAGAAGGCAAATGCAGATGAGTTGACTAAACATGCCATGATTGGGAACTTAAAATTTGAGAAACACAGCAAGCACTAAGCCCTCCCTATTTTCTTCTCTTGATTTTGCCGTTGCCAGCCCTCTCAATTATATATAAGCAAGTTTTGACAGGTACATTTTAAGAGATTCATTATTTATGACGGGCATCTTAAGTATGATAGAGAGTATGTTGAATCAAACTTATATCCATGGATTGGTGAAAAAAAAAAATGTAACATGAGCAAAATACACCATGTTTATAAAATTCTTTTGTAATCGGTCAAGCTTGCAAATGGAAAAACGAATTGTGAAGAGCACGATCTAACTTTAGGAAAGTTATTTAGATCGATAGAGCGACTCTAAATATTAACATTATAACCTATGCGTTGTAGTTTTATTTTTACTTAAAGAAAATAAAGGACATCTAAACAACACTATTTGATTATAGATACAACATATTAGAGATCAATTTTGAATTTTAATCAATGCCATGTAGACAACTTAAATCTTTGAACTTAGATAACAATTTATAAATGCATTGATTATGCTCTCATAAATAAATTTTGAACATGGGTGAAACTTGATTTGTACTTAAAAGTTCGTAGTTTAATTATTTAAGTTTGTTGTCAATAATCAAGTTTTGGACTTTTAATCCTTTTAAATTTTCGTCATAACTCTTCCTTAATGACCGTTAATTATGCTCGAAGAATTAGATCACGTGGCAATTACAAGTTTTACTTAAGAATCAAGTAGGCACGTTCAAGTTGTAAGAAAATAACTCACTCGCGGTTGCTTAGGAACATTCGCGATCTTCTATAGTTGTTAGGGATTTGATTTTCTAACTTTTGAACTATGTACCAGCATGTTGCCAGATTGTAAAAGTGTGATAATGTAACTATGATAATTATATATTAAGAATTATGCTCCTTGAACACTCCTTGTGTAATGTAGAACTCGGATAGCGTGCCTAAGTATAATATGACATAAGATATATTATAGAAAATGCTATCTTGTCCCAAAAAGATAGTTTTATTTTTCTTTTTCCTTTATCTCAAATTATATGTCATTATTCTTGTTGAGAGTATAAATTGATTTATTAATTTTCTAATATATCCTTATTTAATGTATTATATTATCAATAAATATGAAATACTCCAATTTAAATTATTATTTACCGTAGAGGTATATTAATTCTATTTTCAAAATCTGTGTGAAAATGAAAATATGTCTATCTTTATGGAATTGATGAAGTGTTTTTTAGAAAAACAAAATGGAGAAATGGTCTGAGATGCCTTACACACCAGTACCATTTTAGTTGACATGTAACATGTAAAAGTGATCATTTTGCTAATAATGTGAGCACGGAGCCAAGCGCGTCAAAATCAAGTTCGGGAAAGGATCCGTTGATTATCGAAGGACGTGCGATGACACAGTCGAGAGCAAAACGGGTGAAAGAGACAATGTAATTGCTTACTCAAGCTACGATAGACGAAATATCAAAATTAATAAGCCAATGAACAACTTTCATGAATGGGTCGATGACCGAAATCAATTGGAACATCATGTTGCAAGTAACGGAAGAAGGAGCTACGGAGCTCAACTATGCGACCACATAGTTGAGATATGCATGCGGTCGCTTGCATGCCTATCAACCGAAACCAACAAGGGCCATTTTCATTGAACTATGCGACCGCATAATTAAATTCGGCAGGCATATTTTTTCAGTTTTTGAAAATTTCCTAATTGTAATAGAATTATATTCATACCATAATTTTGTCATCTTTAGAATATTATGCACGATTTTAGCTTGATTTTAGAGCTAGTATAAATAGAGTTTTCATTCTTCATTGTAAACACAGAACATTATATGGCATGTTTGCTTTCGAATTGTTGTTCTTCGGTGGACAAATCACGAACTTATCATGATTCTTCTTGTGGCGTTCAAATCAACTGGGTGAAATTCTCAGATATTCAATCAAAAGGGTCAACTTATCGTTTGCGTATTTGTTGATTATTTTGATTCATTATTTTCGAATCAAATCCAAAATTTTGATTACTTGGTTTTCTTGGTTTCGATTTCAATCTATTTGTGAGTTTCGTAATTCTTTGCTATGTGGATTCACATCAGCTAAATTTCCCAAAAGGTGGTTATTTTTTCTCCCAAAAAAAGGGGTTGACATACAAGAGCGGTTAGGAGTTAATGACGAGATTATATCGCACAATATGAAGTAGCAGTTACAACATTAGAAGAACACAAGAACGATTGGCTGGGAAACGAAAAATTAATTAATATGGAGGAAAATACAATAATATTGTGTTTACAATATTGTCTAACTCTATAAAATTCGTATGAAATCATTCGAAAGCTAAGAATTTCGTGAAGTATATATAGGACCCAAAAGAATACATTTTAGATACAAATATGATAAAAAAATTACATAAAAAATGAAACAAATTTTCCACGAATATATACGTTGCTCGAGAGGTCCTTAAGTGCTAATTGAACAGTAAGCGGAATGCAGCGTCAGCTACATGTATGGTGCTCAAGCACCTTGCTTTGGAACCAATTTGATTCCAAACACTTTGTAAGCTCCTAGGCGCCTGGATTAGGAGCTTGCTGCCCAAAAACTTCCCATATTCCTTTTAACATCTCTTTCGGTCAATCGAGGAACATCCAATGTAATTTGGGTCACAAAATAACAAATCTCCATCTTGACACATTCCATTGCAATGAACAAATTTCAAAAATTCTCCACTTGAAGACAAATTTCACTGCAATGAATAAATCAATGGCTCTTCACTCCAAAAAGCTCTCTAACAAAACTCTCATCATCTTCTACAAAGTCTAACTAGGACGAATCTAATTAACTGAATCCAAGCAATGCCCAGCAAAATTTCCTTAGGTACCTAAAGTTGCTTGAATTATCACCACGAACAATAAAATTATAAATAATTCAATAGATACGAAACATGTCCTGAAACATAATCAATACCAAAAAATACTTCCGTAGAAGGTTATTCGCTAGACTCAACACTTTTAACCACACTTAAGGCATCGGCAACTAAATCAGCGTTTACTTACTTATCTGGAGGCCTAATATTTGTTTTAGGTATGTCTTTAATAATTGAATTTGATGGCACCCTGGTGGTGGTAGCAAATCGAAATTATTCATAACTTCCGAACTCTACTGGGCCGTATTCTTCATCATGGACCCCTAACTAAACTCCAATGGAACTGTACCAAATTGAATATCCACCAAAGTTCCAAACATCTACTAATTGTTCTTCAAACATTTAGCACAACTTTGCAAGACATATAACTGAGATTTTTTATGTCCCTCCAACACAATACATATATCTTTACAAACCTTCAGAGTTCCACCTTCACCAGTGAACATGTACCATTTTGAATAAAAAATACTTAATGGATAAAATTTCTTTTCAAATCGGAACGTGTTTCATCTTATCAAGTGTTTTAACTATCCCATCCAGCATCTTAAATCTAACTCTTCCAATACCAGCTCCTTACAAGGTTCATAACCACGACACCTTTTGAAACTTCTTTATATATTGAAAACGAATCCCGATTGGGACACATATGAAAAGTGCAAATTGTATCAAGAATTCAATTCACTTCAGGTTTGGAGTCACCATCAGAAATAACCAAAAAAAAATCGTTACTGTAGTAGTTTTTTACGATATCTACTTTGCCTGAAGCTTCTGGTTGATTTCCCTTCTTATTTGCAGTCAATTTTTCTCTATTCTACAACTTATAACAATCATTTGTTGTGTAACCCTTCTTCTTGCAATAATTACAAATTTTATTATTGAAGTTAGACTTCGAACTGCCATTTCATTACCACCTTGAACAACATGGCCTTCTTTTTTAGCTTCAAATTCAACAAGATGCTTCATCTTTTCATTTGAAAACAAAACATCACATTCTTCTTCGACTTTAGGAATATCACGACTATATAATATCGTGGTCTAAATGACATATATAAAGCAAGCAACTAACACAATAAAATCAAACACAAATCATCTTCATCATACTTAACCTTCAAGATTTTCAAATTAGCAATAATTTCTTTAAAGACGGCAAGGTGATTTTCTAAAGATGTACCTTCTGTCATACGATGAGAATACAAATGCTACTTCAAATGAAATATGTTGGCTAGACTCTTCATCATCCATAATTGTTTCAACTTTAACCATAATGCAATTGAAGTTTTCTCCTGATTCGAAAGATGAAGATAAATTTGTGATAGGACCTTTCGAACCTTATGTTGTTTCTCCTCCATCAACCAATTTAAGGGTATCTTGTCGAATCCCAATGAAAGCACTGTCCAAATCCATCTAAGCGAGAATTGCTCGCATCTTCATCTGCCACAACAAAAATCTAGTGCTGAGATCTAAAAGCGAAATACCATACTTCATGGTTGCCATCACAAGAACAAAAAACCTCGGACAAATCAAACATTGACCTTTGATACCATTTATTAGGAATTAATGACGAGATTATATGGCACAATATGAAGCAACAATCACAACACTAGATGAGCATGAGAAGGAATGGAGAATTTATTAATATGGAGAAAAATACAATACTATTGTGTTTACAATATTGTCAAACTCTCTAAAGCTCATACAAAGTCATATGAAAGCCAATAATTTCGTGGAGTATATATAGGACCAAAAAGATTATATTTTATATGGAAAGAGACTAAAAAATCGAGTCAAAAGAAAGAAACAAATTTCCTCTGGATATATACGTTGCTTGAGCAATAGTCGAACGGTAACGTCTCGTTTCGGGTCCAATTTGATTCCAAATACCTTGTATGGCGCATAGGTGTCCCAAAACTTTTCAAACCCCCTTTCACACCTCTTTCAACCAATCCATGAACATCGAACGAAATTTGGGTCACAAAATAACAAAAACCTCTTAAAAGTACTATTGCTAGATTATAATTTATAAGAATAGCATTTCGAAAGTACAGTAAGTAAAGTTATTTGTTTCCACCATAACGTCTCTCTCTTTTCTGAAACGAGATCAAGGCCTCTATGAAATCTTCTTCTTCAAAGTCTGGAAATGTTTTAATAGAAAAGAAGACTTCTGTATAAGCCAACTGCCACAGGTAGAAATTGCTTATTCTTTGCTCACCACTTGTTCGTATAAGCAAATCCGGGTTAGGAAATTGAGCACAGTTTGTTTCCAATTCCTTCTCAAATAAGGTTTCATTGATATCTTCGACATGAAGAAAGCCATCTTTAACTTTACTGGCTATGCTTCTACTGGCTTGCATTATGTCGTATCGTCCACTGTAGTTTATGGCTATCATAAGATGGAGTCCCATGTTACCTCTAGTAGAATCCTCTACGGTGGCCATCAATTCTTGCAGTGACTTGGGGAGCTTTGACTTATCTCCGATGAATGATATTTGCACATTGTATCTGTAAAAGTAAAGAATAATGTAAGTTTTTAATTTTAAGCACAATCCCTCTTCAAACTTTATAGGCAGGCAGAGTAAGGACATGAAGAAAGTAGAAAGTATTTATTCTTTGGTATTGTTCCCTGTTGTGTAGTTCACCTATTAATAAACCACTTATGTTTATTGTTGATTTTATCGTCTAGTCTTTTCTGGGTTTCCCAGGACTTAAAAATGCACTAAGCCTTCGTTTGAGCCACATTAAAATTTTCATTTTCATTCTTTTACTCATTTTTAACCACACATTCTTCAATAAAATAATATTTTTCATCACATCAATAATTTTTCATTCTTTTTTAACCACACATTTTTCATCAATCTACTATTTCAGAATACATTCTTCCAAAATAATGTGGTTCAAACACATAGATAGAGGGTTTTCCACAGCATGTCTAACATGTAGAAAGTTTTGCTCCGATAAAACACTAAGCCTTCGTTTGAGCCACATTAAAATTTTCATTTTCATTCTTTTACTCATTTTTAACCACACATTCTTCAATAAAATAATATTTTTCATCACATCAATAATTTTTCATTCTTTTTTAACCACACATTTTCCATCAATCTACTATTCCAAAATGATGTGGCTCAAACACACCCTAAAAATATATTAACCGTCATCTTTCTTTAAATGTAATTTGCTTCCACGGGTTCCGCCAATTTTCTAATTGCGACAAAGGGTTACATGCACGCACGTACATAGATATTATGTGGCCCTTCTAACAAAATTTACGTTTTAAACCCAGAAAAAAAAAAAGGGATTTAGAGATTACCCCATAAATTCCTCCAGATCTGTTTGTATTACATCTTCAAACAGGCTCATCAGAGCGTCAACCTGCTCCTACTCCATAGCAATGTGCAGCATAATTAAATACTGAAGAAACAATCCAGAAATTATAGATAATATATCTTGCATGCAAATATTGCACTGGGTAGAACGAACGGTTACACTTTAAGTGTTGATGATGTTGGATATTTTCAATATTTATGGAGCCACACGTTGTATATTAAAATGTGTGGTGCTATCATTTGAAGGATATTGGTCAATTAAGTGATCCGTTAAAGATGTATTATGACTAATGGGTATTAGAATTCATGGAATTATAGTGTAGAGACTGGAATGTTGTTTTAAATTGATGA
>CAIGRB010135326.1:35705-78666 GCA_903798255.1 Fraxinus quadrangulata
AATCTCTACATCCTCATCAATAGAGAGGAAATCAAAGAAGAAGATCACCAATCAATTGGAAGATCATAACTGATTCAAGCCAACAATCAAACAATATGGATCAAGGTATGTTTATACTTCCACTATTTTGTTATTTTTCTCTAGTTTCAACGTGGAGTATGATTTTTAATTAGGATTTGAAAGGATTTGATCAATGAATCTATAATCCTTAAAGTTTAAATTAATCTATCAGATGACTGCAATACATTTTACGAGTATTACTTGGGATTCACTTACTTTAGGTCGAGCCCAGTTCTCAGTTGAAAACGCAAAGAAGAAAACAACTTTGATTCCCCACTTGCAACAGAGAAACACTATCTCCTTCATTACACGTGCACCATTCCGGTGACCGAGCTGACTTTTGAAACCTTTCTCATTTGCCCATCTGCGGTTACCATCCGAAATAATAGCAATGTGATTAGGCATAAGCTCTGGCTTGAGACCCTTCGGCAATGCCTCCTGGATTTGCATTGCCTTTACGAGAGAAAGCACGTTCGACAAGCAAGCCTTCCTCCTCGCACCTCGGGCCATACTCTCTCTACAACGTATTATCGAAGAGCAAGGAAAAGGAAATCGCAAGGCATGTTGCTTAGCAGGCGTGGCTTGGAGTGAAAGTGTAGTAGGATTGATTCCCCCGAAGACAAATGCTAGCTTGGCACAAGTACTGACTAAACATGCCATGTTAACTTGAAACTCCAAAACTGAGAGAAAACAGCAAATTACCTCTCTTGATTTCCCTTTGCCAGCCGTCTCAATTATATAACCAGTTCTTGATAGGTTTGCCTAACCTTCTTAATATCTATAAGCCTGTTTCAATAGGTTTGCCTAACCTTCACAATCGTTTAAGCAGGTTTTGACAGAAGAATTTTGAGTAGGCATGCACAAAACTAAACCTAACTCTTCACCATCAACAATAAAACAACTATTGTTGGTCCCTATGTACGAACAAAAATCAATTATGCTTCCTAGTTGTAAGGGTATATTTTAATAACTCACGTTTGTTAAGAATTGTATTTATGAAATTAAGAATTGTAAAATGTCTAAGACGGTTTCATCCAAAGCTAGAATTTTTGTGGCCTCATTGTGTGCCACCTCGGGGAGCAAAGAATTCACCTACTGCCCCATGTCCGTTTTGGAAAAAAATATTACTATATGACTAATGGTAATTAATTCTATGGAAAATCTTAATTTGTGTACTGCAATACATAAATATATTTACCTAGAAACATGATAAATATAAGAAATAAATAAATTAGAGATTAGAAAGTAATTATATTTGGAGAGTCGTGCAGGTATTAGTGACTTAATACTAGTTTAAGAAAAAAAAATCTCGTTTAAGCTCGCAATAGTATCTTGGTCCAACCATGTACACAACCACGGAAAGAAGTCGAACGTGGCTTCTTCTTCTTGTTCTAAACACAAGATATAACGTAAACTAAAAGTCCAAAATATTGTGGTGTATGTATATCTCTTAATTAATTTATATCAGAAATTACGATTTACAATACAACTACATAAATTCTACAGTTAAACATATACTGAACCAACTTTTCGAAGGTTCGAAGCTTTCAAAATAAATAGTTGGAGCAGTCCCTCGCAAGATTTAAACCTTGAAAAGAAAATGATTACAGATATATTAGAAGGCTAAAAATGAACTTGACAACATAAAATCACGCAACAAGGCACATAGTTGTCCTCCGGCTTAGTATTGACAACTGTTTATAGTCTATAGTCAAGTACGCAATATTAGATTAGGCATTGTCATAGCAAGTGGCTTAGTTAATTAATGATCGTGAGCTCTTATTTCATTTCTAGTATAATTCTAGAAAATAGCTCATTCTCCTAGCCACAGTCTTGTGGAACTATTATATAAGTGAGTCGACCCGCACCTCTATCATTCAAGGTCTATATATGTGAGTCCTCCAAAATACATGTCATCGTAGTACCGCCTCGATACTCATTAAACTGAAGCCCTTCCTAATATCAAATAATTTAGTACTTACGAGCCACACAATCTAAATTGTTTTTACCCATTTAAACTTTTTTCGTATGTGGGGATCTCTATTCACAAATATTGGGTCAAAGCTTTCTTTTTCCCAAAGTCTTGGAACTTTAAAAACAAGAAAATTGTATTATCGGTATCCAACCTCAAAAGGGTCGAAATTGGTTAAATTTGTATTGCACATAAGTAAACATAAAAAAGATTGTATTGCAAGAGACTGTTTGGTGGGAATTAAAATCAGTTTTTTTAGTAAATTTTTATAAAAGTTAATTAAATGAGTTAATGAAAAGTTGTGGATCCCATAAAATGAATAATTAAAATTAATTGTTGACTTTGACTTAAATTAAAATTTGAACATCAAACTTGTTTAACATATAAAATCAAACAATTAGTCTTTGTTTTTCCATTAATGACAAAAGGTTGCACAATCAAATAATATATAAAATCACAAAAGCTAATGTATATTTGTAATACTTTTCAAAACGACGATTTCAATACGAATTTGTGTTCTCTACTCTGTTCATTCTCATGATTCAAACTTCACAAGATATTTGGTCAATCAAATTGATCTCACCAATTGATAAATCAAATAATTATTAAACTTACCAAAAGATACACACAATCATTTATAGGGATTTACATAAAATATTCGACGATCAAGTGAAATTTAATTATTGTTACGATTATGCTATAAAATTAAACTCGATACATGGTGTGTTCAATGCACTCAAATAAGTGTACTAGTGTCATCTATTAAACTATTTCTACGATAAGAACAGATCGTAAACTCGAATAATGAATTGGTCATTACTACTACTTTTTATTACAACGTGTTAATCATGTACATTGATTGTGAATAATTTTTTTTATCATCAAAATATAAATTGTATCATATGATACTTCTCCAAGCAACCACCCAACTTATTTTATCACAAATAATCATAAACATTTTTATTCAAATGCTCAATTCAAATAAATGCAATAACACAAAATAAATAAGAATCACTATTTATTTATCATAAAAATGTTATTTTATATCAACAAAATTATAATGTATGGACACACAACTCAACAAATCTCTCACTTACTATGGAGTATATGTATTATGCCTTGCAATATCATGTCTTACAAAAGTCTTTCGAAAATCTTAGCTAACAAACTTCTGTAAATTGTTCGCAAGGTTATCACCGATACTGAGAAGCACATCACGTCTAACAAAAATGGTTCAGATATTTGGTAAATGTATCCATTGTTTAAGGTATCTATACTCATGTTTTAAGAAGGAAAACCGCAATGGAGGTCCCAAACCTTTTATTTTATTACAGAATACACCTTAACCTTTCATTTTTACGACTGCACTTCCAAACCTTTAACTTCCACCGTAGCTGGAATTCATTTGATAGATTTCATTAACTAATCTGTTAGTCAACCATTAAATTAAATGTTGGACTCAAAATGATAAATTAAATGAGGGGTAAAATAGTCAAATTACATTTTCTTTCCTAAAAACTTTAAAATAATAATTAAATTAAAAAATGATATGTTCATCTTCTCCCACCTACCACCCCCACCCCACACCACCCCAAAATCAGAAACTCAGTAACCGTCGCCACCCATCCACATGATGCTGCACTGCCAGCCACTATCATCGCCACCGCAAACCGAAAAATGGAGCTTATTAGCCAGTAAACCTAAACTATTCCAAAAATTATCATGCTTTTAAATCTATTAATTAAACAAAAGCAAAACACTATGAAAGCCCAAGAAGCTTCCTTTCTACATTAACAGAAACAAACGTCATCTCCGTTTTGTAGGGGCACCAAGGCAGAAAAAAAAATCGAGGAAATACATGAAAATGGCCAATTGACCGGACCATATTTCCATTACGGCCTTTGACCATTAAAAAAATATTAAAGTTAAAATTGTGAAGTTAAAGACCAAAAGCCAAAAATACCCTTCATCTTGTGCAAAGTGTAAATAGTGGAGAGGAAAGAGAAAAAACTCTCACACGATCGGGATCCAATCGATCACACCACCCTCACACCTATCACCACACAACCCAGTCACATGCAGCATTATCTTCAACAAGGTTAATTTTTTTTGTAGATTATGAGATTGATTTTTCATATGTTGTAAAAATTAAATTTAACATTTATTTATTTTATTGTTCATTATTTAGGTAGATGTTTGAGTATAAACTAGGTCGCCATTTCTCACCGAAAATGACGATTTTTCAACGAAAAAATGGAAAGGACAACTGCCCGACTGTTAACAGTTGTCGAACATGCCTGTTAAACAGTTGACCCTAACAATCAATTGGGTCGAGCTCTTTGTTCTCGATGACTGCCCGACACTCTTGGAATTTTTCTCAAGGCTACCTTCTTGGCCTTATTCTTCGTCTTTGACTAGGTTGGAAGGATCAAAAGACATCTCTAACTGTACAAAAATTGACACGAGACATTAGCTCAATCTAAAGTTCGAGGAAATACAAGAATAAACAAAAGAAGATAAAGATCGTACCCTCGATGCCTCTCACGTTGGCAAGGTCGATGGTGTTATTCTCGAGTAGATAATCAATTCTCTCTACAAGAAGGTCCTAGTTTACTAACTTCAGCTTATTTCTCTCTAAAACCTCAAGGTATTTTTGACTCTCATTGAACCTGTCATTGTCAGGAATTTCCCACTTCGAGCTAAAGGGATGATCGGGGTCTTGAGGTTTTACAAAAAAGAATCGTTCATTCCATCCCCGAAGTGAGCTCGGGGATTCAAGCGTCCTAACTCTCCCCCTCCCCCCGCCCCTAGTAGAAAAGTACACAAAACAGTTATACCCTAGTGCAAATTTCATATCAAGAACTATCCTTAGGAGGTCGAGTCAAAGCTCGACCTCGAGGCATCTAAACGGGATAAAAAAGTACATCAAGAGCCTCCAGCTATTAAGGGCTAAATAACCCGAACACATAAGAAAGAAGGTCAGGAAGTGGATAAAAAATGGGGTTGAGAGGCCACCTAAGCCCGACCTTAAGGGCATCCTAAAAAAAGTCACCTCTCAATCTCAAGCATCTACTACTATCTTAGTTAGCTCAGGAGCCCTAACGTCACACAGGGGCCTGACCTCGAACTCCCTAGATGTCTTAATAATTATATGTTCTTTATACTTAGTGGGCTCTTTGGGGGTAGGTCAAGATTGTCACGTCTTTAGAGTGTGAGCTAACATGTACGACCATTGGAATAAGGGACGTACCTACGCCCTTGGGGCTGCCAATGGTCGAGCTCTTAGAGGAATGACTACTACTATCACTCAACCCACCACTTACTACTACCACTCGACATTATACTACTTATATAAAATAAATAACTTAAAGGCTCGAACACTTACCTCTTAAGGTGGTAGCTCACAAAACCCACCAACCTTGAACTCGAACTACTTTTATTGAGAGTTGAGAGTGAAAAAATGAAAAATGATAGGTGAAAAGGGGTGTATTTATAGGGTTTTAGGAAGGTCAAAGGTCGTGCAATCCTAACCATTGGATTCATGCCACGTGGCAATCATCTAAGATCGTCTGCTCTATGTCCAACACGTGTCAAACACCCAAATGTTACCCACAATCAACAATGGAGTTCGACCTCAGGCTTTTCCACCTCTTTGCATCTCACCTTGCAGCTTGATTACATAACCATTAGCTGCGATGTGGATGCACGAGAACTTGTGATACGAGAAAATATGGTCCCATCCCCGAACTCGAGCTCAGAAGCCCAAGCTCACCTCCGCCAATTTATCCATGGAATAAGGTCGAGCTAAAAGTTGAGGTCAAGCCTTATAGGTCATGGTCATGTTCTGTAATAACGATTAATCCAACTCTAATTGTGACTCTCCATAACCTTTATCCCAATCCAAACTGCCAACTTACCACAAGTTTGATTCAAACTCAAATATAACACTTTCAATATAACACAAACACTTTGCATGATAAGGATAACAACTACAAGTGGTTGGGTCATTTTCAAACTCCATCACAACGTCTATAAATACAAGATCAATATTCATTATTCAGATATGCTTTTGCATAATTTTCAGCATATAGTTTTTCACATAAATTTTCTCACTAACTTAAACATCGGAGGGGGGACGTTGACGCCCCTCGACGCCTTTATTTCAAGTATTGAAGATCAGTTCGTGTGGTATTCAAACATCCAGTTCGAGATCTAACATGTACGAGTTTTTGGTAGCATCAATATTCAATCATCTTATCTTAATAATTAATTAAAAAATAATAGGAGCTCAATCGAATTTATAATGTCTGTTTAAGATAATTTTATTGTCAATATTACAGACAAGTAACCCCCATGGATTTTATCCTAAAAAACCGCGACATTTAACAATTTTTTTATGTTGAAAAATCCTTTTAAATAGTTTTTTGATAGAGGCATTCATCCAGAAGTTACAACTTTTTCATAAAGGTTGCAATTTTTTCAAATAGGAAGGAACAGGGGCGGACCCAGCACTCGGCGAGCCCCGGCGGCCGCCCGTACATTAGCTGCGATGTGGATGCACGGGAACTTGTGATACGAGAAAATATGGTCCCGTCCCCAAACTCGAGCTCAAAAGCCCAAGCTCACCTCCACCAATTTGTCCATGGAATAAGGTCAAGCCTTATAGGTCAGGGTCATGTTCTGTAATAACGATTAATCCAACTCTAATTGTGACTCTCCATAACCTTTATGCCAATCCAAACTGCCAACTTACCACAAGTTGGATTCAAACTCAAACATAACACTTTCAATATAACAGAAACACTTTGCATGATAAGGATAACAACTACAAGTGGTTGGGTCATTTTAAAACTCCATCACAACGTCTATAAATACAAGATCAATATTAATTATTCAGATATGCTTTTACATAATTTTCAGCATATAGTTTTTCACATAAATTTTCTCTCTAACTTAAGCATTGGAGGGGTGACGTTGACGCCCCTCGACGCCTTTGTCTCAAGTATTGAAGATCAGTTCGTGTGGTTTTCAAACATCCAGTTCGAGATCTAACATGTACGAGTTTTTTGTAGCATCAATATTCAATCATCTTATCTTAATAATTAATTAAAAAATAATAGGAGCTCAATCGAATTTATAATGTCTGTTTAAGATAATTTTATTGTCAATATTACAGACAAGTAACTCCCATGGATTTTATCCTAAAAAACGACGACATTAACAATTTTTTTATGTTGAAAAATCCTTTTAAATAGTTTTTTGATAGAGGCATTCATCCAGAAGTTATGACTTTTTCATAAAGGTTGCAATTTTTTCAAATAGGAAGGAAGAATTGTTTCGTGAAAAGGTATAGTATGTATGAAATGATCTACTATAAGAAAAAAAAAATACATACTCTAGATAAAATGTTGTTTTTTTTTAATTAAAAAATATAACCATTGCTAAAAGTCTTCTGGATGAAAATAAAGGTCCTTAATATCAAGTTAGAGCTTATATTTACCCAACCTTGTTGCCAAGGCATTTGAAGAGGTTATATGCATAAATAAGGGTCAATTTAAATTGGAATTTTCGTGAACACGCCTTAGATGCTTCTTGAATTGGTCATTTTGACAAACTGGGTTGTTTGACGAAAATTTTTATAAAGATTTCCGCATATTTTTGTAAGAATTGATGAAATATATAGTCGAAAAGTTGTGAATGTCATAAAATATGGATATCAAAAATAATTATTCACTTTGACCTAAATATTTTAATTTTTTTTTCCAAACAAGCACTAGAGTGCATCTCTTCAAAGGCATCCATAGATTTTTTGTTCAAGTGTAGTTATAGCTACAATTTGCTGCGAGGTCATTGTAAGGCATATAGCCATAATCAATAATGTTGCAAGAGTTGCATCGCGGGGGATGTAGAGGGTCGTTCTTCATATGTACATGTATATTTAAATTTAGTATTTTGTGGTCACTTCCTCTTGTCGATACAAAATCATACGAGGGTTGTTCCTAAGAGAAGTAAGAAAATGTATTAGGCTCTCTTTTATTCTTGTCATGCATATTATGAGCCTCATTTTTTGTATAAAATACATTTTGGAATAGTAGATTGACGAGGAATGCGTAATTAAAAATGACGATTTTTAAAAAAAATTGTATGTAATATTATTTTATTAAAGAATATGTAGTTAAAAAGAAAATTTAAAAAAAACGAGGCTTAATTTAAACTTTCTGAACGAGCAAAATGAATCGTGACTCCAAGTACCAACTACCCACATAAAAAGGAACAAAAATATAAGGATGTGTTTGAGTCACACTATTTTAGAAGAATATATTTTGAAATAATAGATTGATAAAAAATGTGTGATTGAAAAAAAAAGAAAAATTATTGATGTGATGGAAAAAAATTTTTATTGAAGAATGTGTGGTTGAAGATGAGTAGAAGAATGAAAATGAAAATTTTAATGTGGTTCAATCGAGGCCCAAGAGAGTTTGTGTAAAATACATAAACACCCTTGTCTCATGTGCACAAATTAAGGTCAATTTAGTCATTTCACAAACAACATCCCCTACCAATTCTCATATATATGTGTACACAGTTGCAGATAAATCATAATCAAGAAGCAGAGAATTTGCAGTGTCTGGAGTGTCTTCGACTATACGCAAATATGTATTTAAAGTCGTGTATATAAGAGAATCTGTATACATACATTGTAAAGAAGAAGAAAATGACGCATAATGGGAAATTGATGCCAAATCTTGACGAAAAGAGCACAAAGGTGCTAAATTTGAATGTTCTTCAGCGAATCGATCCGTTTGTCGAAGAAATTCTCATCACTGCCGCACATGTAACCATTTATGAATTCAACGTCGAGACCAGCCAATGGGTATAAATAAAATAATTAAGTTGCATATAGTTTCGTGTAAAGAGACGCCAAATTGTGTACGTAATTGAATTTCATTTTTTAATTGTAATTTTTATTTTCTTTACAGAGTAGGAAGGATGTCGAGGGCTCTCTGTTTGTGGTGAAAAGGTTTTAGTTTTTCGGGGTTTTTTTGACCAAACTTTATGGTTTTAATGAATTTTATTGTTTGGGGTGAAGTAATTGATGGGATTTTACAGTTCTTATATTTATTTTTATTTTTTTGAATTTTGTGTGTTTCAGGAATACCCAACCGAGGTTCCAGTTTATAGTGATGAATCGTCGGAACACCAGTAAGTAACTCGTTTTTATTGCATTTTGTTGGTTGGTGTTCACATTCTGTTAAAATGTAAATAATTTTAGCTTGGAATTCAGATGATGATTAGATGCTCTTTACAATGAGAATAAGTTGAACTGATTAACTGAGCATATATGTTAGTACCAATATGAATTTTTGGAAGTACCAATATGAATTTTTGGATGGCATTCCTTTTGACTACCTTATGCAACATTTTCTTGAAATCCGATTATCAAGAATGATGAACGTCAGTGATTCGTGTTATCATATGGCATATCTGCAAAAATGAACATGCTTTTTACATGATAAGTACTTTGTAAGCATTTTTTAAATTGATTTTGTTGACATTGGTTCCAATTTTATTATAGATTTAGTTCTATAATTTTACTCTGTATGATTTTGTTATTTGTCTTACTCTTTATACCACTATATTGCCTATCTTAAATAATAAAAAATGTCACAAGTGTATCAACTTCTACAATTTATTGAGACTTGGGATATTGAAAAAGGATAGGAAAATAACAAACAAACAAATGACTAAGCCTTATTGACTTTAACCATTTAACCTTGAGGTTGACTGTGTGAACCCTTTTCTGCAATGCATAGAAAATCTACCAGTAGAAATTACAATGGACACACTTGTAGCATATATATCTCAACCTTTTTCAAGAGCATAAGCCTACCTCTAGAGTGTTAAAATTAAACCTTGTGTCATTTGCTAATAAGCTTAAATCTGTCTTTATTTCTTCGAACTTCGTGTTTATATTTGAACTATAACTATAGTTACAGAATTGGACTGGGGTCTGACTGGAAAACTGGACCATAACCATTCATGTTACTCTACTGTTTGCTATCGAATCTGTTAAAGACTGTCCAACCCAGGGAAAAAAAACTAGTGAGAACATGTTCTTTTCAAAACCTACAAAAGTTTTATAGGTTTTCATCCGAAGACCTTTTCAGTATTTGCCAAACAGATCACCAGTGGGCTGGTCCATCTGTTTATAGTTGAGTATATTCTGATTTCAAGTAAGACATAAATTAATTATAATGATAAAAACAGAAAAACAAGTCCAGTCTTTTTTATAATATTTTTGTTGGAACATATTATGAATAAATACAATTATTGTGATTGATCAAGAACAAAAAGAAAGTACTTTGCTAGTTTTTAATTATTAAATTACTATCTTATATCTTTTTAATGCAGAGGGTATCAAATTTAGGTGAGATAAATTTAGTTACAGAAAATGTTCAGTACATAAATTATAAATAAAATGAAGATATTATAAGCATTTTATGGATTCATAGGGTATGTAATCCTAAAAAGGCATTGTACAAAGTTATTTGTGAATCAAAAACCAACAAATATTTGCCAGAAAAAACATTGATACTTCCCTCCCAAAAAACTAATAAATAAAAACAGATATTGTGATGTGTACTAAAGTCAATTATTAGATCTTCACATTTTTATTATAGAGATGGTTGAAGATTCGATATTATTATAAGAAGCTCTCTAGAAAATGCAATTTTATAGTCGTTTATATATATTGTTCGAATTTTCTAATAGGAGTTGCCATTTGCCTATTACCAACCCATTTTGAATGGTAAAATGTGCTTTTCTTCCTGCTTCTTTTTCTTTCCCAGCAGCTAGTATAATGAAGTCGCATATGCCAATAGTAAGTCAATCGCCTCTCATGTTGCCAATGGAACAAACTGGGCAGATACTCTCCATTTCTTTATTCTTGAGTCCTTGAAATACAACATGATTCTACAATGCTCTAGCTGCAGTCAAAGACTTGTGTCAATTGTAACTTTACTTCAACCATGTGGTTAAAACACAGAATCACAACTTCTTTTTAGAGGTATTGTTCAAAATATGTGTCATGCTGTATTAATTTGAATTTAAAATGTTTGGGACTTGAGAATGGGTAAGAATCCAGTGAAGAAGTATCAGAAACAGAAACTGGGAACAAGATTCCCATAACATATCAACTAATAAGAACAATGCAAAATATTTCAATTACTGTTGTGTGCTTGAAAATCTGCAGAAGAGAAATGATCAAACTTCGAGTGCATTATTAAATGTCATTTTAGGAGCAAGGAAAAAATGGATTGACCTACAGGACTATTTATTCCATTCATTGTTTCTAGAATGAAGAGAGTGTAGGTTGTTTCAAAAGTAACAGGACTATTTTCACCAGTGAAACATTGAAATATAATTCTGCAGAAAATCTTCTGCATTTCGCAAATGGCAATCATGTCTGGCAGCTTGAATTTTTCTGGGTAGTTCCTGATTGTTTTTGAATATTTTTCTCTAGATGGAAGGGGAAATATCACATCTCACTTCTTGCTTTAGTATTGCAGTATCTGTTAGGTTTTCTAACTTTAGAAATCTTAGAGATGGAAACTATATTTGAAGATTATTCTTGTCCAATTGTTGTAGCATTCGCAGATTTAAATCTGCCTATTAAAGATAACAGTTATAGATGAATTTCCACTTCCCGTTTTTGACTAGCTAAAGAACATCTAGAGTTTGTAAATCTCACACTTTAAAGAAATGGCAAAGACATGGGTGAGACTTGAGAGGCAGGTGCTCCTTGCCCTATGACCGCCCACAATTACTTTTTATTCATGACAATCACCCCTTCTGAAACAAGCTCCTTTCCTCATAGTGAATAAATGGACCGTGATTCTGTAAATGGCAAGCAAGAAGCATCAATTACTAGAGTAAAGATTGATAAAATTCATCATGATCCATTTGGGTTAGGAGTGCTTGCACATTTCCCATGAATGCATGAAAGCTCTTGCTATTATCTGTAATTTTTCATTATGTAGGTTCATTATGTAGGTTAATGGTATAGATACATCTTTTTAAGAGTTGAAGTTACATGTTCACCTTCATGAAATTTGATTTATTATGAAACACTGAGATCATGATATAGATAAATGTGTTTTACTAGCAATATGATTTTTAACGTGTTATGCACTGGGATCAACTATTAAATGGTGGTCTGAACTTACTGACACGAACAGATAATTTGGTGGAGAATCTCTTGGGGGATTTTGAGTATGAAGTGCAGGTTCCATATTTATTATACAGAAATGCTGCCCAAGAGGTAAATGGAATATGGTTCTACTACACACATGAATGTGTAGAGGTTGCTAATCTCTTTAGCAGGTATGTCTTATCAGTTAAGACGTATCGTATCCCCTCCCTCCATCTTTATGGTGCCTATCAATTTGCATGCGATGGTAGTTTGTGTGAGATTGTAACTTGATTAAGAAAGGTTTTGACCTGTGAATAACTATTTGATGTTTTTAGTTTCAGTCCATTAGAAGAATGAGAGCACCCTGTTCAAGAACTTGAGTTCCTAAATTTTTTGAACTCGTGGATAATAATGGATTTTATGAAGTAGAAAGAAAATGGGTGACATGTCTGGTTTTCATATAGGCGATCCCCCATAATTTAAGGTTTTCTAATATGTCTGTCAATATGTGTGTCATCTGGTGGTCTTTGGAGTCATTAGTTGAGTAGCTTAGTCAGGGACACATGCTCTGGTTGGATTTGCTCTTAAAGAAATTTGTATGGATTTTAGTACAATTGTGAGTAGGACAGCCAAAATGTGATGTCTTATATTTAAGTAACATAAAGAAAAAAAAATCAATATTAAATCCGAGAAGCTTTGAAAACATGAAACTGAATGTACGTAAACAAATGCCTAAAATATGTTTTACATTCAATTTTCAAAACAAATAATATGTTCATGTTTGTCAAAGCTTATAGTTGTTTAAGCTGGTCAAACTATATTTTTTTCCCTCATTCCATAGGACCCACAATTTTTACCTACTTTTTAAACATACATTCCTTTTAATCCACTGCTTATAAGCAATTACTACTGTAAAGAACTCCAAATGGCTACAAGTTTACTTGGAATTTTAGCCTTCTGCCCTTCAAATGGCCAATTGCTTCCTTGAAGAACTCCATCTGTTAAAAAAAAAAAATGAAAAAGGAGAAACAAATCAGTCCTTTGTCTAGTTTATTTAGGATTCTATAGAAGATTACATTGTCAAAAGAAATGTCTTTTAAATATGTTTCGCATTAAGTTTTCACAACATATAATATGACTTAAAAAGTTTCCATCAACATTAAAGTTTGATTGGGTTCTTAGCCTTCTGTCCTTCAAATTGCTAATTGCTGCATGAAGAACTCCATCTGTATAAACACTAGCAAATAAAAAAAAGATGAGGAGAAATAAAATCAATCTTTTGTGTAGTTTATTTACGAGTGTATTGAATTTTACATTGTCAAGTGTACTCTCTCATTATGTACTCATAGTTACTCTTTTTTATCTCACGCCTTTTAACTTCTATTTTTTATATGAGTTACTAATTCATGACCATAATTTTGAATTTTGTTATAATTAGGATACTTAATGCATATTCCAAGGTACCTACAAAGTCAAAACTATCTGCAGCGAAAAGGTAATGGTTATCATTTCTTACCAAAATCAGTAAGCCCCCGTTTGGCCCCATTATTTGAGATTATAATTTTTAAAATAGTGTTTTTTTTAAAGAATGTGTGGTTAAAAAGGAAGAAAAAGTTTTGGGTTTACGGGTAATATTATTTTATTGGAGAATTTATGGTTGATAAGAAAGACAGAAAAATTTATTATAATTTTAATGTGGGCCAAACAAGGGCTAAATATAACTCTGAAATCAAGACTTTATTTTTTAACAGAAATTTCATTTAACAATCTAGTATAGCAGTTATCCTAAAAAATTTTGGTTGTCTTTCTGTTCAGATAAAAGGGTTTGTAAAGTCCTTATTCATGTACCTTGTTTCAAGAGTTTCAATTTTACTAATTCCTAGGGAGGAGAGAATGAAAGAAGTCCCTTTTTCCAACGCATTTATGCAGGATAATTGTATCTAAATTTGAGTATGCTAGCTAAATAAACTGTTATAAATGGCAATAATAGATGATTGTAATTATTGGTTCTTCTAATGAGATATACTTAATGCCCACAGTAAACAAAGGGAAGTAGATGGTTAAAATCAAAATGAGTTCCTATTCTATTTACACTTTCACAGCTCTTTTCCTCGATTTACCTGTCACACTATTCAACCAGATTTTATATTTCTCTATCAAATATGTTACTTTAGGCACCATATGGTCATGAGCATGACCTTGTAAAATTCAAACATTTGATGCTCCATCATTTCTGTACATTTCTTTCTGTAGGCATAATATTGAGGTCAGCAATAAATATTATCCTCCTGCAGTGGCAATCATTTCAGTTTGTGTTGTTTAAGTATTCCACCATCCATTTGGAATTTTTTATCAACTATGGAACAAATCAAACAGTATGTTATATATTTTTTTACCTCCATTCAGAGAAAAAAGAGAAATTTCTTTTGTTGTTTTCATGCAGTGAGTTCGAAGAACTGGAAGCATTTCCAACAATGGCAGTAATGGATGGTCCTCTAGAGCCTTCGTCTTCAACTACCTCCAATGTCACAGATGTTGCTGATGATCCATCCTTTGTGAACTTCTTCAGTGTATGCTTTCTTTATTTGCGTTTCTCTGGATTATGGCTGATTGCATAATAAGCTAGCACCAAATGATAATGCAATATGAGAACGTTTCTTACTTATTTTATCAATTTAAAATACTAGACGGGGGAACATCATTTCTTGATTCATTCACCTTGGCGGGCACAAAACCAGGCATCAAGGTGAAATTTGACAATAGATCATTACCATAATAGGGGAGGCTTTGATTTTAAACCTACAAAATCAAATTTACATATGCATTTCTAAAAGATGTTTGCTTTTGTCTAAATGGACTGAATGATTGGTATATGTATAATTATATTTTGGTCCCATTTGATCTGTTTAAAGAAATGTATTTTTGACTATCATTACTCTTAAGTTGATTTCACATGATAGAAAGACAAAGTGATTCCATTGTCTTGTTTGAATCTTCAGAATCATGGCATGGTAATCGAATTTAATTTGTAGACAAATTGAGGGAAAAAAATGAAGCCATTATCGTAGATCTAATTAGTTATTCAAACAGCAATTCATCTTTCTCTGTGACAGACCCATGACCATGCTAGTGCTGTTATCCATCTTTCTACAACCGTCAATTATTTTATATATTGTATCGTCAATGTGCTCCTAATTATTATGCTGTACTGAATCTATTCAATGACTATGCATGTACACTTCTACCATCTTCTCCCTCTATCAGTGTCAAAATCTTAGTGTGCCTTTGTAATTAAATAACAGGCCAGAACAAAAATACTTGAAACACATTTAAGGTACTGCCCTATCTTCATGAAGAAAAAATCCCAAACTTCACGTTCACATCCTCATCACCACAGAAAGCTGAAACTTTCATGTTCATATCCATCATAATAGATACAAAACTGCCACCTTCACTCATTAAGCCTGGAGACGTCATTCAATATTCGACATTATGCTGCCACTACACACCAGCCATTTTTCACCATCTGTTGAGTGCAAAGCAAGAACTCTTAACCTTTCATGCACTAAAAACTGACAATCTTATTAGTTGAATGTCATATACACGACTAGAGGGTTGAATGACATGGAGAAGTGTTAATGAATTTTATGTGATAGGAAGATCCTTAATAGGTTAACGACAAGTTTACACAGCAAGTGTTGGACTTTCTACGCTTTATGCTATTTGTGTAAAGAACCACATTATTCTTTATACAAAATCTTGTATTTAACATTTTCTAAATAGAACTCTGACTATTGTTTTACTCGCACACACTGCTCTTATAATTTGTATTTATGGTTGTTCTCGGTGAAAGATTTGCATCTTTTGTATTGATTGATATAATTGTTTTCAATGTGTAATAAGCTAGATTGAAAATTGACTCTTTTTCTGTAGACGGCGATGAATATTGGGAACGCTTCAAATGCATCAACTCCTGGACAATCTTACCAGTTGTCTGCACCAATTGCACGTTATTCTCATCCACCTGCTTTAACAGCTGTCCAGACTCCATCTCTCCTGTCAACATCTACCCTTATAATGCCCATTCTTGACGCACCTGAGCCCATCAGTTTTAGTAAGCATTCTACTGATCTGGTAAAGCCATCATCATTTTTCGGTCCACCTCCTTCCTCTTCTTCACTTGTGATGCCTCCTATCTCTTCATCTATACATACTGTCCCTCCACTTAATCCTCCTAGAAATCTACGGCGACCGTATGGTGCTCCTTTACTTCAACCATTTCCACCACCGACCCCCCCACCATCACTCACTCCAACTTCTGTTTCTATTCCAAATTATGGACCTGTTGTAAACAGAGACAAAGTCCGTGAAGCACTTGTGATGCTCATTCAGGTATGCTCTTTGACTTCAGTTGTCACTCAGCCAGTGTTTTTTGCCAGTCCCTAGCACAACTCTCCCAGACTTTAAATGAGCAGCTCATCTTTGATGTGATGATGTTGTCGATCATTGTGCTGCTTGCTTTATTTCATTTCATTGATTTGGTAATGCAATGAAATTTATTTGAAGGTCTATCTTTAGTATCTTGAAAATTGTGCTGGGTGGTAAGTTTAGCACGCTCTTGTACTCATCGCACTGAAATCCTAAACCAGGACTGGCTCATGGTTCTTTTGGATCACAAGTCTGACATTAGCCCCCCAGGAGAATGTGCTGAAATATGGTGATGTGAACAAGTGGAAAAATAGAAGCTCCTATTATATCTCGAGAGACTACGAACTAATTAGGCAAAGATGTATGAGTATCGAATTCTTATAATCAATCTCAAAAGTCGCCCATGCTCGTGCTTCTTATTTACTTCATGTGAACCTAACGGTAAGGATCTTTAGTTCCCAATGAGAAATATTACATAGGATTTAGCGAAATCAGCAACGCAGTAGCTGCAATCCTGAAAATATCATCAGTCACCAGCTCCATGATTGCCTCTTGAAAAGCCTACAGTCTTCTAATCTATATTGTTTAGGGGTGTCATGTAAACCATTGTATCATAAAAAACTTTATCAACTATTACCAAGGCAATTTCAATCCCAAATCCCAATGTAAGTGACATTTCAGCAGGTCGACTTCATCTTTAGGCCAGATATAATACTGAATAGCTACGTCGTGGATATTTATCTAGAGGCTATAGATTATTTTGTTTAAAAGAAGATATACTGCAAAAGTTGAATTGAATGGAAGCGGACATTATAGAAAGGGATAAATTGGAAAGAAATACATCTTGTGACTCGTGATTTCAACTTTATGCATGGTCCGGAATGTGATTTTTGAGATTATATTTGTTTCCATGCAACTGTGTAAAGGTAAGCCTTTTATGCCTGATTTCCTTATACATTTAACCCCTAAATCTGATGAAGTTTAAAGTAGTAAATGGTTTTTGGATGAAATACCTTTTTCAATGCCCAAGTTAAATACTTCTCCGGTCCCAATATTGTATACATCTTTTGGAATTTTAATCGAGTGTCTTGACTATGATGTTCGCTGTCCCTTTTATGTATAGTTGCAACTTGCAATTCTTGATTTTTTAATACATCTGATTATCTGTTATCTTATGCACTTCCATTTTCATGTATAGGACAACCAATTTATCGACATGGTTTACCGAGCAATGCAGAATGCTCATTCTTCATAGTCTCTCCGGAGAAACATTTGCGATATTCCAATGGCGTATAGGGAGAGTGAAATCTCCATGCATTATAGTTTTTTTTCCGACCAAAAAAAAAAAAAAAGAAAAATACATGCAATATGTACTGTATAGAATTTCGTTGGCGAGGTCATCAGTTTTGGTTTTAATTTCTGTTTCTTGTTTTGATCGATTTGTTGAGCTACACTGGAAATCTCCTTTGAATCTCGTAATTGTACTCAAATTCATTACAGTATTTTTAATATGTTGAATATTAAGAAAGGTTAGACTATAGTAATTCCAATCTCCTAAAAGCAGTCAAATAAACATCTGTTGAGAGACGAGGAAAAAAAATACGAGAATGCATCATAGAAATTATAGAATTGCATATTGCGCACTCGTTTTCAGTGCCGTAAAAGTACAACTTCATCCTTCGAATTTACCAAATCATTAAGCTGTACTTCTTATTCTAATAAGAGAGATTGAATTAAAGCAAAGCACTGCAAACTCGTGCCACAATGCCATGGCAAAGGTGCCTGTTGATTTCAAGCCAAGTATGTTGTAGTACAGTAACAGATGATAAATGTACTTTTAACGGTACTATTTGCAACATGGAAGCTATATTTCTTTGTAAGAATAGCCAGCAGCAGGATTACACAGTAATCTCGACAAAAATGTTCTAGCAGCTTTGTGATCCCCTTGATGAAACCACTGAGGAAAAGGAAAGGAAACGAACGACTCACTCAAAAAAATGTTAAAAAGTTTTCTCGATGACAATTAAGTTAACCTACACATGCATGGGGACCATCAGAGAGAACTCATCTGAAGTTCAATGTCCATTTAAGCTGCAAAAATTAATCTGCATATCCCATTTCGGAAGTGCCCTGGTGGCAAATTACCCAGCTACATAATCAAGCTGTTTTCACTTTGCGGGAGGGGGGACGACGAAATAGACTGATGAGATCATCAAGACCCTGTTGAGAGATAAAATCAGCATTTGCAAAGATGTTACTCTCTCTTTTTCGATAACTAGTTCTTCGTAAAGAAGGCATGTATAGAGAAACTTTTTGCATTCCCAGAATAGAATGTGCAGACAAGTGGGATGGAGAGGGAAACTTTCGTTAAGGATCATACCCGGGTTGTGATGACTAGAAAAGTGAAAAGAACAATCAAGTATGATCCGAGAACTAGCAGCAAAAGTAAGTCGAATGTTACACTGGCAACCTGCAGTATATCATCAAAAATGTCGGTCCATTTATTAGATACATAGAGTGCATCTAGCTATATTTTAGAACCAAATGATTCAAAAATTGATGTGACTTCATTAACTTTTCATTTCCTCGATCAAAGGAGAGGGATGGGTTCTTGAGACATGCTATGCTTAATAAGGCTCTCGTGTCAAGACCAGATATATAATCAACCTCTGTTGCTCGGACACTTCAACGAGGGGCTAACGTCCGTGTCCAACACTCATTGGACACTCTATCGTGATCGTTTTTCCTTTATTATTAAAAATATTATATATTTTTAACTCAAAATTATTAATAAATAACTAGTAAGAAAAATTAACGAGTATAAAATTAAATTTATACTATATAATGAAGAATTTTAAAGAATTTAATCAACGTGTTACATCAGTACTTTTTTAAAAATTGCGTGTCGGACACACGTGTTTGTGTCGGTGCATCGGTACAATCAACATAAATATGTTAAATACACACCTGATATATATGCAACCTGCCAGTTGTTGAATCATAAAAAGTGAATATCCCATCAAGAACTTCCTGTTGTACATTTACTTCGATGGTATGATCTGCTAATTCCTATCAACAACAAAAAAATATATATATTGTCAAATTTTATTGCTGGTGAATGATTATTCTGAACCAATTCCATTAGTTTGGTGTTTTTTTTAATTGTTTGTTGCTACGGTTTTTGTGTTTGTTTATACTGGAAGCTATGATTGGTATAACTATATTACCCTTTTGTACTTACAATTACACTTTTTTGCAATCAATGAAACTTGAACCGTTTATTTAGAGATAATTGCAACAGCGGCACCAAACTTTTCATTTAGTTACAGACTTTTCCCAAACCTTTAAGTTGTGACCAACGATACCAAACATTTCATTTGTCACCAAATATTTTCAAAATGTCGCAGTTGAAGTCCAAATGGATGGTTTCTGTTAGTTTGACCGTTAGTTGATCAAATAATTGACTTTAACAATAATTTTGACTAATTTTGAAAAGTTAAAATGGTAACTTTAAATTTTTTATAATAAAATAACTAAAATCAAAAAATTAAAATTAAAAACCAAAAAATCAACTTCATCTTCTCCATCCACCCCACATACGCACCCCCACCCCAAAACTATCACCACCACTGCCGACCACTACCATCTCCTTCGCCGTAATCAATAACTACACATCTACTCACCACCAACCAAGCGAACGAATTCTACTTTTCCGAAATCAATTTTACAAATTAAAGGTAGTTTTCTGCACAAATGGTGATCATAGGCTTGATTGGTGTTGGCTTTACTTTTGTACTGTATTATGAGCTATGAACAAAACCAATAAAGATGAAGACTCAAGAAAATGCCCGATACTCCCTGCTTGAGTCCCTTTACTGTGAAGAAAAATAGAGAGAATTTGAAGAAGGGAGTGAAAAAATCAACTTTAATCGTGGAAATCTGTCCCATTTTCCTAGTCTGTTAACATAACAAAATTTGTTTTGGGGAGATGAAGATCTAAACTCTCTTCCACAAAGAAAATAACGCATTTGTCCATGGAACATGTTCCCCTTTCTCTGCAGGCTCTCACAAATGCAATGGAATTGATCTTGAAAGTCAAAAATTTTATGAGTTTTCAGCGTTGACTGCCATGCTTGCAGTAAATCATCTTGACGGATTTCTTTGCAGGATCCATTTTCAGAAAGAAAAGCCATGGGTGATCCAACTTGTGGCAGTAGTGGTGGTGGTGGTTTTGGGGTGGGGGTAGATAGAGAAGATGAAATTGATTTTTTAGTTTTTAATTTTAATTATTTGATTTTAGTTCTTTTATTATAAAAAATATAAAGTTACTATTTTAACCTTTTAAAATTAATCAAAATTATTGTCAAAATCAATTATTTGGTTAACTAACGGTGAAACTAACAAAAACCATCAATTTGGACTTCAACTGAAACATTTTGAAAAGGTTGGTACCGTGGGTGGCACAAATGAAAGGTTTGGTACCGTGGGTGATACAAATTAAAGGTTTGAACAAAGTCTGCACTAAATGAAAAGTTTGGTACTACTGCTACAATTATCCCGTTTATTTATCCTAAAGATAATACGTTATGCACAATAAGAATGTGTATTGGATAATCACGTCTGATTAAAAATGGTAGGATCGCATGGATAAACAATCAACTTAAATTAAAAGTACCTCAAGATTTACCTTTTTCAGTGCCATGATGAGAGGATCAGTTTTCGAAAGAAACGGTGCCACTCTGGGTGTTGTTGACAAAAAGTCTGACCATGAACTTATATATGAAGGATTGACAGCTAAACTACTATTGTCTGCAAATATATTGATGTCTTTCCCCTTCAGGTCATAAATATGTCTCTGTATATATAAGGAATACACCCGTTAGGACAAGCAAAATCATTTAATATAATAAATTAGTTCAGTAAAATTTTAATCATAAACTAGTATGGCCGTGATTAATTGATTTTGGGTGTATCTACTCATTATTACTACATCAAAACTTTCTCCATGAAATAAATAAGCACGAAACTGTTGATTTCAAGTAACAGGATCACTGTTTATGCACTGAGTTGTCAAGAAATATGCATGTACTCAGTGCTCTCGCCATTTCTATAAAAGTGACAGAGACATGCGGGCATGCACAAGCAAGAAACAAAGCAAACACGTATGGCAAAATCCTACAACCTTTATTTTACAAAACTGCAAAGCAAGGATTCAGAAAATAAATTGCAAAGTTAAGATCTCAACCAACACTCGAACTATTAAGTATTATCTATCTCTTCAATATCCGCATGAGTAATCGTATGTGTACAAGACCTTTGATTAGCATGTGCACTCTAATTAACATGTTACTAGAACCATTGATCATTCGATCTGCCTTTAGGCACCAGAGGAGATCAGCCAACAAACTATACATAAAAAAAATTTCATCACTTGCAACCACCCGAACCCTTAATATAATTTAGCTGTAACCAAAATTAACAAAATAAACAATAGCACAGGCATCTGTTCAATTTATGTCCAAATATTAATCAACACACGAGCTCCTTACAGTTATTCCTCCACCAGCAGACTACCAAGTATTATCTTTTGTTTGGATTGACATGTCACCAATGAAATTAAAATTCAGTGGAATCTAGAGGGTTACATTAGATCCAGATTCTAGAGCATCCATTCGGTTGAACATGCTGCCATCCATCTTTTCTAATAGGAACTCTATCAAAATATACTGCAACACTATATCCCAGATGAAAATGGAAATACATCATATTTGCAGCCAAGTAGTGCATTTTTTGACATGAAACTCATCTGTGCAGCCATTCACAAACTGCAGGTGTGCAAGAACACAAGAAATTTTTTCTTCTTCATTTACAAGCAGAGGGCAGTGTAAGCGAGGAGTTGTGGTGCAGGATTGTGCACATTTCAAGAGAACATTACAATCAAACCACAAGGTTCTACCCTACAGATCATTAACTATGAGATCTTACCGCAAGACTTTCAGCAACTAACTTGACACTTCGACTTATTGAAGCTTCATCAACAAAATGTCTGTACAGGAAATTTGAAATTCAAGAAATGGGAAATAATGCAAAAAATTGTTTAAGAAAATACTATATTTGGTTCCCAATTACAACCTGTTATCCGATAGACCTCCAGTGCTTTGCAGCAATTCAGGTGCAACAGAAAGCTCCGAGAGTGTTGCAGCAGTGACTCTCAGTCTCGAAAATTGCTCATGCTCCCAGGCCACCTAGAATACTTCAAAAGCTTTAGCAGTGAAACTAAAACAGAAAGATAGCTGTCAAATTACAAAATAACAATGACTCCCCATAACTTCAAACTGATCATATTTTCAATAAAAGCCATCATAAGTTCGGAAGAAGAAATTGGCCACAGTAAATGCATTGAGCAGAGCAGTGTTATTCTAATCCATAGATGGAAGAGAAGAAATCCATTGCTGCAGTTATCCGAGTTATCAAACAATAAGAAATTATATCTTCATAACTAATAATCTATCACTTTATTCAAAGACAACCTCTTCATAAAGCTGAACTGCAGCAAACGCTTGAGATAAAACTACCGAGAATTCTGTACTTGTCAAATATAAAACTTAAGACATTTTATCCACAAATATCTCACTAAAATTCAGTTCCTCCCTAAATTTACCCATAGCCACACACATGCTACTTATGCTAACCACAACAAAAGAAGATATTAAAGGATCCTAGGGATGGTAAAACTCCTACAATGTAATACTATGCACAGATTCTCGTGCAGAAACTGAGAATGAAAATATCACATGTTATTCTATCCTAACATTGCATTGGACCACATCCTAAATCGCTGTTCAATCTCCCTAAGCCCTGTTCAAAAACAATTTAAAGAAAACTTATCTCATAACATCATCAGTATTTCAGATAGCACTAGAGTTATTGTAGATTTCTGATAAAATAATATCAAAGAAAGAAGCATTCTAAGTGTTGCAATTCAAACACCTACAAATCAACTTACTCGAGTGTTAGAGATGTTTATCTTTTTGTGTTTCAGACCAACTTTAAGTCCCAATTCTTCTGCCACATTAGAGAAACCCTGAAAAATTCCACTCAATAAACCAGAAATTGGCATGGCAGATGATTGAGTATGAAAATAATCTTATGTCTATAATGCTAGAAAGTTACTCTGCTAACCTCAAAAATTTGCTTTATGTAAGCATTTTCCGGAGGCTTGGAAACATGAATCCATAGATCATTGTCAGATGAGCCAATGCTATTCAAGCAAATAGCATAGTCAATAGTCTCGCGTTGACGCTGATCCAAACTCCTGAGCCACTACGCAAGGTAAAACATAAGATCAAAATAATGGCACAGCAACCATATATAAGCACATCGAAGTAAAGAAAAAAGAGAAGTTCTGTGAGTTAGGCACCTTGTAAGTTCCATTATAGTTATAAGGTCCACCAGATGTCAGTCCAAAGAGTAAATTATACCTTCCTCTACTTTTAGGATTTGAATATAAAATGGAAAACAACCTAGCTATTTCAAGAAGAGCCACAACACCACTTCCATAGCTATCACTTCCCACTGATAATGCCTGTTAACATTAAGATAGCATAAGACCCTCGACCATCAATGAAACAACAGAAACTCGATAAATAGGATTATAATATCTATCTACATTGCTGATGGTCAGCAGTCTAGGTGTCAAATAAGCGGTATCAAGTGAATGGACCTCTAAAATGTAGGGGTATAGGTCCTATTTAAAATGTCCAGTCACTTTATTGACACCTGTTGACCATCAGCAGTCTACATAAATAGCATTACTCAAATAAGTTATTTACTGGAGCAGCTCCAAACGTGTCATATGATGCCACTATCGCAATAGTTGGAAGTTGATTTGAATCACCGTCAACTTTCAATCCCGGCAACCAGCCCTGACATAGTATGAGAATCATTAATGATGAACAAATACGTCTAAGAACACTAGTGTAGGATCAGCTGAATTCATAACCTCTAATGATAGTCTAGATATTCAATCAAATATAACACTGTGAAAGGTGGTTGTTCACACATGGCTGAAATGTTAGTCAGTGAAATTTAAACCTCTAAATTGCGAAAGCTATATATTATATAATGGTCCGTCAATCCCAATAGAAAATATGATAGGTTAAGCTAGAACCTGAATATTTGCAATGGTTGGAGATGCAACTTTCTTGGGTTCTGGCACAGCAACTACAAGCTTGTATCTGAAACATATTATTCCATCAAAAGATACATAATAGGGTTAATGTAGAACTTGAGTTTTGATGCAGGACTCAGGAATATTATTATGAAGCATCAAAGAATCGAGAAACAGAACATAATAACCCACAAACAGCAATACAAAAGAAAAGAGAGAAACTACAGATATACATGTAAAACTAGCAACCATCATACATACATAGTAAATTAAATAATTAGCAATAAAGAATTTGGAACTCTCAATATTATAAAATATTTAAAGAACAAAGTTCTATTGACATGGCGCAGACCTCTTCACTTTATTTACGATTGAGTCGGTCAGTAAAACTAACAAGCTCAATTGCATGCCTCATATTCTGTTTAATTTCAGTGCCTTAAGATTGAAAATGCAGAGACCAAAAAATGAACCTAGCACATTCATTATTCCATTTTCTCTCATTTTCCCAAAAAGGACAAGCATGCCATTAAATTCCGTCAAAATTTATCTCAGAAGTGTAAATTATTATGGTCTATGGAGCTAGTTGATTACAAATGAGATATTTTGACGCTAACGAATATGGGACAGTCCTATAAACAAACAAAACTTCCAAATTTCCCCAAGCACAGACAGTTACTTAGTAAATTGCAATCAATTATGTTTCATTGTAATGTAAATTGCAAAAATAAATAACTAAATAAATTTACTTAGTGTGTGTTTGGGTTTACAAGGAGATTATAATGAGACGAGAAATGGGTCCAACAAAATGTGCACATAATATGTCGGTAGTAGTCGGGAATGTGTGATTAAAATTAAAGTTTGAATGGAAATTATAAGCAACTTATAATGTTTCTCAAACATACTCATTAAGGGTGGCAAGCTTCGGAGAGTAAAGGTAAAGTCACGACACTAAATATGACAGAAGGGCCTGGCATACAAAATGAACATACAGTTTTTAGCATAAACTCTGAGCTTCTAGCAAAAAATGCAGTGATCTAAGTGCCACATTCAAGAGAGGTTTCATGAATTAGATATTGTATGGCAGACAACATAAAACAGCATTAAAACCAAGTTCTACTAATCCAAATTCTGCTTATTCTCAGTAACATACGATATGTTAGATATGAGGAACGGAAGTGTTTCATATTCAAATGATTTCTTAAAACATTGTTTTTAAGTGCAAGTATGGCAAAGCTTAAACTATAATTTAAGTTGATCAAACATAATTTTTATTCACATATTTTATAGGATCCATAATTTACTATCCACTTATTATCCACAAATTCTATAAAACTCACAACTTATAAGCACAACCAAGCATACTACAAGTCAAAAGACTAACCCGCCAGTAGTGGCAGTTGCCAGTTGACCAGTAGCATCGTTTTTCTTGACATCAGCTAGCACAGTATTAATACTATCATCCTCAAAACCAAAGTACACTGGATACTGAAACATAAGATGACAGTTGAATCAAAATTTAGACATGAGATTGACAGGTAGAGCATGAAGTACTTAAGTCCATAAAGAAGCAGGCACTCCTTTATGGGTTTCATATTGAATCAATAAGCCAAACATTACTAAGAGCATCTCCAATTCAACAATGTCGATTGTTATACATCTGGCAAGCAAAATGGGGGATGGAACGAAGAGCATCTCCAATGGGGCTGTGGTTGGAAAATTGTGGGCCACATGTACAAGAGAGATTATATATAGAGAGAGGAGATAAATATAAAAAAATTAAATAGAGGATGTCTAGCACACCCTCCAATGGAGATAAAAAAGAAAAAAAAAATGGAGCATGTCTAGCACACACTCCAGATGTGGAGGTGTGCTAGACATCCTCCACATTTTTTCTTGCCATGTAAGCATGGTACAATTTTTAGTGCAATTCACAACCCCATTTGAGATGCTCTAAGAAGCTAGAATTGCAAGCAAGCTATTCCTTGTATTCACAAACGATCCAAGTTATACATCTCAGTATCCATGAACCGAATTGTATTCCCTTTATGTTATCTTTGAATGAACATGTGGAAGTAAATGCTAGTATATTAATCGCGCAGAATACAAAGAATCTATAAATACGAGTACATCAAACATGTCCATAGGTTTGTTTCCTACAACCAACAGAAACAAGAATCGCTGATTAAATCCGATGAAAGTAATTGTTTCACTCACAGGGATGTTGACATGTATAAGTAAATGCTCTAGTTCGACCAATACTTCCTTCATAAGGTCTCTTGCAAAATCATAATCAGTTCCACCCACGCTGTCTGAGTTAGGACTAAAAGCAGGGGGTAGTAGAAGCAATAGACCGCCTAATGGCTTTCTCTGTGCAATATATTCTGCCATAAGATTGTCAACAATAAGATCACTACCCAGATGATAAAGATGATGAAGCTATATAAATGAATTTAGAGTAGTATGTAAGATAGTCAATTATAGAAACTAAAATAGATAGGGGAGAAGATTTTTGTTTTTTGGTAGTAGTGCCCCTATGAAATGAAAGCATGAACGAAACACTATTGAATTGCAAGACTTGTTTTAACATTGAGAACTCAAAATGAGAATGTTTTAAAAATGGGAGGGAATATAACTTTTGAATTCAAATCCATGTAATCTGGAAGTCATTTCTCATAAAAGTGCCAATGATGTGGACTGAAAATAGATAAAGCTTTTATGACGGTCTGGAATGCTATATCATATACAAGCTCCAAATGTACATCAGCTAATGCACATGGGTTCACAACTTCTCTGTCCAACAAATAAATCATGTTTCTCTATGCTCTCTTATGTTCTTTTTTTCAGTTAATCGTATATGGAGTGGAGATGCACCAAATAAGATTAAGCTTCCACTTGTCTTTCTTTGATAATTTTATTATGTAAAATGTTTTTATATACCAGCTGACATGGCCTGAACAAATCAGACTAACGACCACAAGTGCAGTCCAACTCCACAAAAACCCCTTTAAGTATTTTCATATTTGGTGCATTAGGCAATATCCATACTTGAAAGAATGACTTGTCAAAACTGACACTCCTCCCTTTATGAGGCACAGCTAGAGATCCTTGGCATTAAAAAGTATTCATACTCAACTCATCTAAGAAATCCTTATGACAATACATCGGTGGGGATTTCTTCAAACTGGTTTTATGAGAATCAAGAAAATATCTTGCCTACGAGAAACGGGATTGATTTTGGATACTAAGCGCTTGCATGGCTAAGCTTTTAAGTTCTTATTGGCGGTGAGTTGCAAGGAATTTTAGTAAAAATAGGTAAAAGTTGTAGATCCTACTTCATTTGTGGATAAAAATAGAGTTTAAACCGCCTAACCAATTATAAGCTTTGTCAAACATAAACTAAAAGTATCCAATTAGAATGGAAGCAAGTTAAATGTTTGTCAACTTAGTATTCAAATAATATCTTAATTGTAGGAAACAACAAGTTAGTCATTACTTTTATAGATAGCCATGTTTCACTGGATGAAGAGGGATACATAATTAGTAACCGACCAAGCTTCAGGCATCTGCTTAATAACCCAAAAAAATTATTTAAAAGTTTTCAATACAACCTCCCAGTAGTTAAAAATGAAACAGTCCCAAGCATTCAAGATGCAAGTTGGGGTCCAATAGTTAAAAGACTGCAATTCCGTTAAAAAAGATCAAATAAAGGATGTGGAAAGATCAAATATATTTTCAATACCAAAACCAGAATCCAAGCTCCCCGCAGATTGGGGTTGGAGGAACTCATGTACAGTGAATCTGCAATCCATCATAATATCCCCTCTCTTACATCTAATCATATTCTATGCCCCCTCAATCTTCGGTATGACAAACATTGGTCCTAAGTACCAATTAGAACTTCAAAAATGGAGACATTATTTCTACTAAAGTTAAGGATGCATGGATGAGATAAAGTTGAAAGGGGACCCAAAGAGTATTTATTTTTTCACATTGATTTTTAGCCAGCTCACATCTTACTAAATCTGTCGTTGGACCATAAATTTCTGACATTTATCTAGTAGCCAATATCAAATGCAAAAGGCATCTCTATTTGATGTACCACTCCTGTCTACGAATTATATTATTGATCTGAAATCAAGAAATTGTACTCAACTTGTCATTTTATACGGGATACTGTTCATGCGCTAATCAACTTCACATAAATCATACAACACAGCACTTATCTTTACATGAGATAAAAAAATAAAAAATCAGAGGTGTGAAAATAATCGATGTTGCACCAAGTGTATTGTGATATTGGCATGTGAACAGAAAACCTTACAAACTTAACATTTCAGTACTCTATACTTTTCCCCGAGAATATATAAAAGTAAAGACCATAACATGAGGAGTATCAGGTAGCTTTGGACATTTAACAACTTTCAAGTCCACTTGTCACGAGATAAAACTTCTCATTCACACCCATCAACTAATTTCTCTCTTTATTTCCACTACTACAAACTCAGTGGTTCGAACATACATCAAAACTGAAGCATGAATTAACCAAGTACATGCTTACTTATAAGATATTTATATAAAGTGGATTTTCTAGTTCACTACGTCTTGCTACCTTAATCTCCAGAGTTATTACTGGAGTCTGGAGAAGACTTGTACATATTCAAATTATCAGTCTGGTTGTAGCTAAAAAATGCATTTCCGAGTTCTCAGGTATTTTTCCACCAAGTTTTCCTTCTTATTCACTTTTCAGTACAGTAAACAGAGCTCCATTTCAGCTTCATAATTCCATCATACATCCATATTGCAGAAAAAGCTCACCTTCTAGTAAATCCAAGGTCCAACAAATAGATATGAAGTTCATAATCTTAATTGCTGACGAAAAAAATCCATTAAAAAAAACAATGAAAGTTAAAATGTCTAAAAGGTAAAATCCTCAGCTATGGCATCTGCATTTGCAAAGCAACTAAAGCAGCTTTCTTCTGAGTTTCCTTCTATGTAAACTTGCGAGCTAACGGTAATTCTACACAGCTCCACACCTCTTAACACATGCTTTCCTTAGTTAATAAAGATTTCAACTAAGTACCGCTCACAACAGTTAAATTTTACTCAATTACCAAAAAGGAACATTAACTAATACTTAAATTTTTTCTGTAATTTGAACATACACTAATAAAATAAGAATCGAAATTTGATTAAAAGAAGCAAAGAATGGACCTTTAATGAAGGTAAGGTTCAATTCGCGGACGGGAAGGATGAGGACAGTGCGGGAGAGATCCGCGGCAACCCCAGACGATGAAGAAAAAAGCGAAGAACCGGCGTGATGGTTGAGTGAAGCGAGTCGAGATCCGAACGGCACGCCACCAATATCGTACTGCACAAGCCGGTACACATCAACCACCGTCACGGCGTCGCAGATTTCGACGCACGCCATCAATAATATCATTAGTGTGATCATTGAAGAGTACAGTGGGTCGATTAACACAGATGAGAGTTTCGAATTTTGAACTTGAGAATTTGCCATGGAAGCTTAAGTGAGGTTAGATGAAGTGGAGTAGGCGAAAGAAATTTGGACTCTCTGTAATGGTAGATCGGTAATTATTTACTCCTATGTTCTTGTACAAAGACGTCATAGTTGACGTAATTTATCACGCGACTGTTTTAGTTTATCCCTTCAGTCCCATCTTATATTATATCATCTGGCAAAATAACATTATTTTGTTCTTATATTCTATTTTAAAATATATGACCATGTTTGAATTTTTTTTTTCAAAATACGTTTTTTTTTTTCCTTATTATCAACTACACATTTTTCAATAAAATAATATTACACACAAATTTTTTTATTTTTTAATTACACATTCTTCATCAATCTATTATTTCAAAATAGATTTTACACTAAAAATGGGCTCAAACAAGCTCTATATATATGTGAGAATATTTTTACCCGTCAAGTTCATACAGGTCAATCTCAACTTCCCTACCAACATTCGACACAAACCAGCTAATATTTGGTGCTGTCGAATCGAAAATAAATAAAAATAAAAATAATGATGGTGTCGAGCCCACGTCCACTTTATCAAAATTTTGTTCCATTATATCAAGATTTTCTGAGTTTTCGAATAAAGTAATTTGTTTCTCTTGAGAACATGACTAATAAGAAAAACAAAAAAGTAACTCGAAAACTATCCTATTAAACTCATGTGTGAGCCTCATTTTTACGCCAAAATGTATTTTAAAATAATATTTTGTTGAGGAGTATATGGTTAAAAAATAAGAAAATATTTTGAATTTGCATATAAATTATTTTACGAATGAATATGTAATTGAAAATGAATTTTTAAAAAATGAGGACCAAAATAGACTAAGTACATAGTAGATTTTGAATGGATAGTGATTATCAAAATAGTAAAAATCATAAATATGAGCTTTTTAAACGTCAAAATGTGAATATTTTGTTATACGAGATGATTAAGACTGATCGAATAATGACTTACGAAAGCTAGAATTGAAAGTTGAGATACTCGAAAATGAGAAATAATTGAACGTAGACATAAATGATATATTTTGTGAAGTTCGGGGGCCTCAGCATTTTTCCTTGAAAACTTTTGTCCTGGATGGGTAATTTCAGCCAGGAAAATATCTTCAGCCTTTCATATTGGTTTGGACTGACACCGTACTGTGTATCCCCAAAATCCTACATTTTTAGACCTTTGAATTTGAAGGATAACAAAAATACAATACACTGAACTGTGTTGTCCAGGATCGAATTTTTTATTTCATCAATCAAGAAAATATGAATTCTCTTTCAGCAATTGGATATTTTTCAAAATTCCCCTTCCAGCATTCTTCAAATTCCAGACCCCGTCGTTTTTGTAACAGAATTCCATACATAAGCTCGGCCCTCAAAACCTCCCCTCCTCGTGAGTACCCATTTCAGTTTTTTGCTTAATTCTCAAGTTATATAAACCCTTTTTGCTGAATTTTTTGTTTAAATTTTTTCTTCTTTTTCATTATGACAGCCAGAGAATTTGCTGGAGATGAATTGTTGCAAGCATTTTTGAAAGAAAGAGAATTGACCGGAGATTTTATATCGAAAATCTCTGATAAATTCTGGATAAGGGATTTGATTTCAAATTCCGAAAACCAAGCTGAAAAAATAGCTGGCAATCTCAGTAATGACACTCAGATGTTAGACCAGGTATCATTACTATTTTCTCTTTTGTATGGAAAATTTCATAATACTAAACTGCTGAAGAAGGATTTCACTTAGCCAATCCAATCGCGAATTTATTTGTAGGAAATGTTTCATTTATAACCACGATTCTTTTTAAATTTTTTGTTTATAGTATTCCAGCGAAGAAAATGATGATGGGTTTTTGAAACTGAAAAGAACCAAGGAGTGGCTGTTAGGGGACAACAACTCAGTGCCAATGAATAAGAAGATGGTCATCAGGGTATATTCAATAATTATAGCAACTCCTGTGATTTTCTTTCACTCTCTGTAAAGATTATGTTTGAATAATTTATGCGGATAATTATTAAATACGACGTTCTGTTTTTTTCTCCATACAAGTTTTGCTAACCCATTATTTGTCATGATGATGGTAGGAAGTACCAGACGACCGTGAGAGAAGGAAAAGATTGAATTTCCTCCAATATGAAGCTGTAAGATGTGTTCTAAATTCCATTTATGAGACCCGGTAGCTTTCACATTTTTCTTGCAATTATTTGAATAACTAAAGTATGTAGCCACAACTGAAATTCATTTCTCTGTCATTCGTAATGTTGTTTCTTAAAGGGTTTATTTGTTAAGTTGTTAAATTATTAAATTACGAAAAGGATTAGTTAGACATATTTTAGTGGCATATTGCTGTTTCTCCGAATATGAATTGGCCATTTCAAGGTCAACTGATTTTTGGCTAAAAATTTATTGCATACAACAACATATACACACACACACACACATATTTATTTATTTTAAATCTATTAGGTTTTTATGCACATTTTATTGGTCATCAAGATCTTTTCTAATTTTATGCGTCGAGAATATGAGTAGATGTAAGGGATTTTGTCATGAAGCTTAAAGGTTCCAAATGAAAATGTACTTCAGTTTTCTTGCTCCTGCCATGAAACATTGTTGAATAGCTTGTTAATTTGTATAATAGAAGTTTCCTGCACTTGTTTTTAATAACATGTAAAATTGCCCGTCAGTCCAGTGAGTACACATGTTCGACACAGATAATTTTCTTTTCTACCGACCCTAAAGTTGCTGACTTAAAAGTTACTTGCAAAATGGTTACCTAGTGGGGATTAAATGTACATGTTTGTCATGAGATGTGGAGAATAGAGTGCTGGAGATTATGTTTATTAAGAATTTTCCATGAATACACTCAAGAGAAAGTATCTCTCTCAAGAGTTTTTCAAACATAGTAAGATGCAGAAGATTTTCACTTTCAAATACAGCTCAAGAGGGAACTGCTTCTTTTGACTGTGAGCATTGGAACTGCATGTGGTGGATATTGTCTGATAGCTTTATCAGTCCAGGTAATGGTGCAAAGGCACACTCAAGCTTAAGAACATAGTGATATGTTTATTGGGAAAATAAAGCTTTTGTTTGATTGCAAATACTAGTAATTATCTCCACTTTCTTGTATTTCTCTTTTTTGTCATACAACTTCATCTATTGCCACGAAGACCAAACATTTAATGCCTAAATGAACGGCGAAAAGTCATTTTCATAAAGTGAACATATTTTATGAAACTAGGGTAATGCAATGATCAGTTGTAGATAAGATAAGAAATGAAAATATACACCAATAAGTGGAGATGACGCCGACTAAATTTAAATTAAGGGAACGATGACTTAGGTGGTTGAGTCATGTTTTGTTTTGTGTAGACTTAAGGATGGCCACTTCATAAGAATGACGCAATTTCAGTAGATAAGTTAGAATAGCCTTGATGACCAAAATTAAAGTTGTTTGTTGTAGTTGCTAAGCATTTAGTTGCTTTAAATCTCTCGCTAGATCTAGCAATGAACATAGCGGACTGACCAAGAAGCATTCTTGTGGCCGACCCCAAATTGGGAATATGACTTAGCCTTTTTTTGTTGTGATGTAATGGTCGAGGACTCGCATTCTTTCCCAAAATAGATATTGACAAATGAATTGAAAGATATATTACACTACTTCAATTTCCATTCAAAACCAAAGTGGTGTGTGGAATCATGGACTTCGCTTAACAGTTTCATTTTTATTTTATCGGATACACAGGTAAGATTTATTTCACCTTTTTCAGCATTTTAATTTTCCAAGTAGAGTACATATTACTTTTTCAGCACGTTATATAAGTCATTCAACTAACCAAAAGGAATGTTAGAATATTTGATTAATAAGGTTACCTTTCTGCATAGGCTGCTGTGAGCTATATGACAGGAGTGTTGTTCAGGTATGTTATTAAACTTTTATTTTTATACACCTTTCATTTCTTTATCTGTACAAGTTCAAGGCACCTAAAGACTGAGTTAATATACCTAAGGTCCTCAAGAATAGCTAAAAACAAGACTGTAAGGAAATATGTTTTCTGGCTGTCCAGGTGGCCTACAACTTTTGCAGAAAGAGAAAAGTGGCGATATTTTTTTTGGTTGAAAATGCCTGTTTGATTTGGTTCTGTATTTTTTATATATTTTCCGTATGTGGGATTGATAATGGAGGGCATAGTGTGCATTCAGCATAGCCTTGTTTTCCTTGCCAAACAAAAATATTTACTAACAAATCCCAAACTCGACTGCTTATTTTTTCAATTCCATTGATGTTCATCTGACATTTATTTTTGATTGTTTCATTACTGCAGCTGCCTTTACTTCCAACTCTTATGCAAACATGCGGACAATGTATCAAAAGAAAAAGTTCCACAAATTTTCACGAAAAAGAAGTCAAAAAAGTATCAAGTTTGCTCTTCCACATGCTATGCTCCATTTCCTTTTACATGAATTTCTCCTTCACATAAACTTTCATTTTTTTACCTACAGAATAGGAATAAGAAGCCAAGATTTGCAGGATCTATTTGAGAGATCCGTGAAGGGTAGTGGTATTGCTCTTTCGTCTCCAAGGCTTGTCTTTCCTGCTGCAATATATGGACTATGGGAACTGTTTCAACATTTTGGCAATGATATTTTTGATTTTAAGGTAATATAAGGGGGTTCTCCTTCGACCTCCCTTTCAACTATTTACATTTCTCAAAGTTTTTGAGTATTATGAGTTTTGCTAAACTCAAAAAAATGTGAAAAGTTACTTTGTGTATCCAAACATGTTTGGATTTTGAAAAAGTTACCTTTTTATTACTTTTGAGTAAAAAGTAGTTATTTACTATGGAAGTAACTCTTAATATGTAACTTTCTTATTTTCTAATTTTGACCAATAAAGAAAATATTCCTTTTAAAACTAACTTATTTACTTATTAGTGAACTTTTTAGCCTCAACCGAACATGCTCTTTCACTCCTCCTTTGTTATTCATATTTCACTCTTTTCTCTTCAGCTACTGCCTGCTATGGTAGGATTGTTTGCATATAAGGCTGCTGCACTTGTGCAAGTCTACCGAGACAATGAAGACCTTCAATTTATTTTCCCCGACAATGCAGAAGGGTCAAGTGACTGAACTCAGAATTCGTAGAAAGAGGCGCATTCGTCTTTGTCTATTAAAAGAGTTGGATTCTTCAGGAAGGTCGACAACTTGTCAGGTGTCAAATGACTGCTGTTTCCTCTCATTTTAGATTATAAGGATTTCAAATTTGCCAAAAACACTTTAATTGACTTCTCTTCTGAAAATACGTCTTTCCTTTAAATTGTAGATTCTTCTCTACATCTTTGCAGGTTTCTCAATGATTACTGTCTTCTCTATCCCCTCATACTTTTCATGATGAAGGTCAGGCCTAGATTCGAAAGAACTAAAAGGTCTCAGGCGAATTGAACATAATCACAAAGCCTAAGTTCGTCTGGATCGACTTTGACACTAATAGCAGTCGTACCATTTAGAGCCTGGACATTGTATTCTCACTTGCAGCATCTGGAACAAAGCACTAACCTATGAATAAGTCGACTGTAACCTGTTTACTTGAAATTTTCTGTGTTAGGATTTTACACTACAATTGTTTCCAAGCACTGGTTTCATCCTACTAGACCCGGACAACATCATTTTCTGCGTTCTCCATTTCTTCATCAGCTTTCGATTTGAAGGTAGGATAAGTTTGTGGGAGCCATGATATTGATGTATAAAGTTACTATTATGAGAGCCCATTATTTTAATTTTTCTTTTTCTTAAAACAGTCCTTGTGGATTGAAAATGGAGATGCTGCCTCTGAGCAGCTGTTGAATTGCCTCATCTAGAATAAGATCTCAAAGATGGGTCACTTTTTTTTTCTTTGAATTTTAGTCTTGAACATGCTTATCACGTGGAAGTTAGATTCATGTTTTCATCACAGGTTCAACACTTGCATAATTTTTATAAATGAGTAGTCATAAAATATTTGCACGTTCTTGATACTACGTTGAATTACTCGATCTAAAACTTGAGTTATTACTTATTCTGAAAGTTAGTAAGACTCGTACTCCTAATTTAATGCACTCGGTGTGAAAAATTTAACGTGATTAAAGAAAAATACGTTGACCCTGAATTTGCAACTATACTAGAAGAAGAAGATTATCTACTTGGTTGTTGGATTTTTGTCTTAGTTCATTGTGCTGAAAAATTAAGGAAAATAAGTACTTATTCTCTAGATATTTATTGACTGCAACTAATTATGAGACGTTGTCACGAAAATACAGACGACTTTTGTAACGTGGAATATTAATTTTGATTGATGAAACGAGGTAGAGGGTAGTAATCAAAATTTGATTTCCTTTTTATTGGCACATTGTGGATATGGATGAATATTTTTAGAAAAAAGACGATTTTTTTTTTTTTTTGTGCATTTAAGATGTTCACAAGGACAATGGTGGAGACTTATCCATTTGATTATTAAAATGCATGAATTGGACCAAATCATTAATTATTAATACATGTGCATCAATTGGTAACATGCAAATTTTGAAAATAGAAGAGGAGAGACCATTGAAATTGGAAATATATATTGGAACTGTCTTGCTATCCAAAATTGACTTAACACTCCTAGTGAAGTTTCAATGGGACCAAAACACATTTACATGGCACCATCCCCCCTTTCAGAATTGAAATTTCAAACTAAACCAATCTTTTGAGGATGTTTATGTCTAGTACCCGAAGATGGGCATTTGCCCCCATTCAGATGTTCCAATTTCTATACAATGAGCTCGACAATTTTCATCTTTCTACACATTTTTTGGTCACCTAAGGCTCCTCAACCCAACCTAACTCAACCAAACCCGATAAATAATGTTATATAACTTGTTTAATAAATTTTTAATAATTTCTTAACGTATATGTCACCCATAAATAGTGCATTCCACTTCCCCGTTTGTGATGCTAGTTCTCCATTTCTCATTTGCTTACCACATGTACGATTATTCACATTGTGGCATTAAAAATGCTCTACACTGAAATCATTCTTACATTAATTTGTTTATTTGATAATAAGAAAATATTTTCCTTTTCAACTTATTCTCGGGGAATTCTCTGATAAATTCATAGAGGAACTCAGATTGGCGGACTTTACAGTATACATAACGGCCTTTCTTGTACTGTTGGGCTTTCAATATTTGGTAGATGACAACAACCATGTTATTTGTACAATATTTTTTTATAATTTTGATTGACAGTTTACATTTAGTAATATCACATTCATCAATTTAAAAAATTATTTTTTAAATCAATGATTCAGATTTTGACAACACCAATATCAATCTCAATTGTCAACGACAATTGTACAAATAAGTTAATTCAAATGACAATGACTAGTGATTCTATTCTATTGATAATCTTAGAAAAGTATGCCTTTATCATATTGACATGCATTACAACTAAGCTTTTTTTACAATTATTATTTCAAAACTCATTTTTTTTCTACATATTTCTTTTCAACCACATGTTCACACAATAAAATATTCTGCAAATAAGCCTAAAATTTTTTTCTACTTTCTAACCACGTATTCTCTAAAAAATCACTATTCAAAATTCTATTTTACCCAAAAAATGATTGTCAAATAAGGGCTAAGTTAGAAGTTTGTCAAACTTTATTTTTAATCATACATCTTATTTTACCAATAACTTTTATTCACTTTTTATTCTCATATTCTATGGAATCCACCAACTTTTATCAAATTTTATTTGCTAAAAAACTAAATCAAACCGGCATTTAATTTATTTTTGTTTTTCACTTTCCATTTTTATGTTCTTAGTTTCTTTTCCAGTATGGGACAATGACAAAATAAATTGTCAATAATGCTCGTGGTGGTTTGTGTTGCGAACCACAATCAAAGGGGTGATTTTCTCTCTAACTATGGCTTTCCTGATCTCATTGAACACTCAAAAAAGTAACTCTCGATGTGCTAGCGGACCCACTTTTTCCATGGACAACAAATGAATCGATATTTAGAATTAGAAAAATATGTTAATTTTTTGTGTATGAGTATAAATTCTTTTTTGCGTTACTTATAACCAAACTAGTCGATGTTTGATTAGACATATTCCGATAATAGAAAATTTCAAAATGGTTCAATTAAATGTTCAACAACTCAAAGCAGACCATTTAAGTAGGAGTAATGTTATTTAGTTTCATTAGGATTGCACAACTCCAATTTAGGCAATGACAATATGACGTTAAATGATAAGTAAAATTAGTACCACCTAAATTAAGATTGTAACTCCAGTGAAACTACAGAGCATTACTCTTTAAGTAACAAATATGAATCTAACACCAATACAAGTCTAGGTGGTAGTGGGCTCAACCTACTTCTAGATATATGACACTTGATCATTGAATAAGACTATATAACACTACTGAAACTTAGTACCAATTTGGTAGGCAGTCGACACCACCAACATAATTAATTAGAAATATATCAAACATATGATATGATTGTTAGTCGCTTGTGCAACATTGTCCAATTTAATATGTCAAAATTACAATAATTAAATTATTTATTGAAAATAAGCTAAACTACCTTTAGCATAATTACTTTTTTCCCCCAAAAGGTGCTTTACCACATTTTATATGAATAATGCACGACAATAATGATCATTTTTTTCTCCACATTAGAGGGATAAATCAAAGTTCAACGTGCCCAAATATACCATAATTAAATTACTTATTGGAAATAATCTTACTCGGCATAATTACTTTTTTCCCCCCAAAAAGTGCTTTTTCATATTTTAAAAAATAATTGCATGACAATATGATCAATTTTTTCTCTTCACGTTAAAGGGGTAAAGTCAAAGTTCAAACGTGGATTGTACTTTACTCGTTCAAACAAACCAAATATTCTAACATGCCACAGTTGACTATCTTCGACCAACCCCCATCACCTATAAAAATCACATCTAAATACCCCATTTTCGTCCTTGCACAAACCCAGACAACAAAAAATCTATCGAAAGATTAATGTGTTCCCGTTCCACCCCCACCGCCACGGCCAAGACTTCCGATCAAGACAACGGAGACACAAGTATTGCCGCCATCCATCCCGATATCATTCAATCCCACATCTTGAATAGGCTTGATGGACAAACTCTTGCTTCCACCACCTGTGCTTCAACACAATTACATTCTCTCTGCACAGAAGATACTCTGTGGCGAGATATTTGTAACTCCACCTGGCCCTCCACCGCCGACCGCCGTGTAAACGATGCCATTTCTCACTTCCCTTCTGGCCACCGTTCGTTCTACTCGCAATCTTTCCCTACCCTCCACCACCGCCCCCGCTCCCAAAAATCCCATCTACGCCGCCCGCCACCGGAAACAACAGAATTAATATCAGCAGTAGATATTTATTATGATGAAAAGTTATTGTACTCCAAAGTTATGGTAACTGAAACTCTTTCGGGGTGGTTCTTGTGTTCACCCTTCAGCCTTGACCTTCTGGAACCGAAAGAGACGGTGCCAGCGCCGGTGAATTTAGACGGAGAGGAGAGCGCTTGCCGTGCACTTCTGGAGCAGCATATGAGAGTATCCTGGATTCTGATAGACCCAAAACAGAAACGTGCAGTGAACGTGGCAAGCATGACCCCGGTGGAAACGCGGCAGCACTGGCTTACCGAGGACATACAGCTTCGTTTCACCACCGTGATGCCCTACGGCGGTGGGGATTTTGTGCAGTGTGGCGTGGTGGTTACTTGCGGTGGGAAAGAGGGAGGAGAATTACAGGTAAAGGAAGTGACACTGCAGGTGGAGGACATGGATGGGAAAATCTTGAATGGGAGTGACAGTTTGGGAATTTTACATGACGCCATGGATGGAGAAAGAAGAAAAAGTAACAGAAATATAGAGAGAGAAAGTTATGAGCAGTTCTTGAAGATGAAGCTACAGTACAGAGAGAGAAAGCAGAGACGAGAGAGGAGCTTGTACATGATCTTTATTGCTACTGGAGTGGCCATTTTTCTCGCTGCCTCGTTCTTGATTTTGCTTCGTTAATTTCATCAGTTATTACAGTGTTTTTTCAAAGTCGAAGAAAGTAAATTTTCTTGTTCCTGAGATTTATATTTTTCGAAGATTTTATTAATGAAATGTTAGATATGTCCAACTATGTATGGTAGAGAATTTATACAATGAAAATATAAAATTCTTTATTTATTTATTTCTCTATTGAGAATATTTTTGTTCACTTTGTTGTTTTTGTATGGTAGTTTGTTGTATATGCATGTGTTAAGCTCAAGTAAAATTTTGGTCGATATGACAAGTGTATAGTCTCGACAATCATCTCAAATCTTGCAGCTTCTCTCCAAGAACGAAGACGATGTCCATCTAAATAAAAAGGGTTATAAATTGACAAATAAATGAAAAATATGTAAAGTTATCGATAAATGATTATAAAAACTCTCTATTTGTATTGTTCTACCACAAAACGTTACTCTCATTGTTGATCAATCTACCGAACTTCTATAAATTCAAATTTAGTAGCCACTCTGAAAAAATTGAAATTCTATCAACACTCTTAACATTCGCAAAATTTTACACAAAAAACTTTGAAGTTTTAATATACTAATTTTTTTCGTACCTATTTCAAAAACCTAAACTTACAAAACTTTTGGAAATATTTGTGATGCTCATAAAAATTCATTTATTTTAACATGTTTGAGAATATCATTTATTTTAACATGTTTGAGAATTATTTATAATCTATTTTAATTATAAACATGTCGTTTTCTCCCAATGCGAGCTATTGGCCATCAAATATCAAACACGTGAAAATTTGGCCAAAATTGCGTTTGCATCCAAACAATCTACTCTAGTGCCTGCTTGGAAGTTTTAGCGTAACGATTATGGGCGTTTTTCAAAGTACCGATTTTAGGCATTTATGAGTTGATCAAATTTGAGTGATTTTAATAGCAATTTTTAAAACAGTCCAACACATTCTTAAGAGTTTATTATTTACCGATTTTGAAAGTTTTTTAAAATAATAAATTTACATATATATCCCTTAGTGAAATTTTCAATTTATAATTTCTTATATGATATTTTTTTACTCATAAGTGATATTCTACTTATAAATATTTTTATTACTACTTTTTTGAGAAAAAAAATTTTTTGACTTATTTTTAAATTACATAAACACATGAATTTAACTTTCAACTTCAAAAATTAGGTTTCAAAGTTATTTATAATTATAATATATTAAAGATTACATCAAGTTATAACCATTTTTGGATGATTTTAACCTTATTACAATTCAATTATTTCAATAATATCCTACTTTTCATTTTTTAATATGTAATAAATACTACAAAATCGTTATCATGTATGAATTTCGTGTTATTAATTTTCATTTAACTGTCATTCACATTAATAATTAGACCCAATGAATCTTGACTCGATGAATATTTGATTTACATGAATTTAGTGTTATTATGGATGAATTTATTTCTATCATGTAGTTAGGAATATTAATGGATATTTAAATTCAATATATTAACAATTAATTCTTATATACCAAATATAGTATATAAATGTTAATTATTTGTAGTATTTCATCATCATAAAAAATTTAAATCATAGAAGTTGAATTTTGATAGTACAATTCTCTTCTTTTAAATTTATATCCTAAACTTTATTTTATTTCTTTTGAGACTCACCAAATTCTTCTAACAAATTGGTATCAAATATTAATTTTACAATATTTATATAAAGCATTTTAGAATAACTTGCAATAACGTTCAAATCTTACAAGTTTATTCAAAAATCATATTATAATTCACTTGTTAATATTTATAATAATATTATTAAAATTTCTCTCTATCCTCTCTCTTTTATCTCTAAATCGGCTCCTCGTCTTCCTTCTCTTCTTCGTCGTCGACCGCCCTCAACAAATGTCATCGGTGTGCGCACTAACGCCTCATCGCGTGCAGCGTTGTACGAGGCGCTATTGTGAGTGCAACTCGGGGTGGTTTCTTACACCTTCAATTTGTGTTAGTGGGAGTGATTTTTTTTTATTTTTGTGGCGGTTGGTTATTTGCAAATTGTGATTGTTGTTTTGCAATTGCGAATTGTGATTGGTGGTGGTGGTGGTGTGGGAAGACGTTTGGTTAGTGGTGACGGCGACGACGAGATGACACGACATTCGATTGGTGTCAGTCAAGGCGAAGTTGGGTGGGGTAGGATAGGGTAGGTTGGGATGGGTGACGAGTATTTATTGACATTATTTGAGTAATTGTGACAAGTAAAATAGTTAATTTGTGATCAATGAATAATATGTAATCGATAAAATAGGTAATTTGTAACAAATAAATAATCCGTGGTCCAAAAAATGTAAGATTGCGATTAAATTTGTAATTGTGACTCACAATTTGTATCTTTGTGACTGTCGTAATTTATAAAATTTGTGATTTGTGACTGTGACGTTTTGTAATTGTGACTAATATATAATTGTGATAATAAATTGTATAATATTTTGACATTAATATATTTATTAATAAAATATTTTAATCATCTATTTAATTAATAAAATTTAATTATGACCT
>CAIGRB010135326.1:78789-94736 GCA_903798255.1 Fraxinus quadrangulata
TTACAGAAATTCACTTTTGTTATAAAGCATAAATCAGGCCAACAGAATAAAGTAACAAGCGCTTTAATTCGACGAGCATATCTTTTAGCTACAATTAGCGTAGAAGTAGTTGGGTCGATTGCTTAAAGGAACTTTATGCAACTGATACATCACAACTATAATTAATAGTTTTACCTTATCTAGAGGTTTATCTTTTTAATTATCTTTTCTAGTTTTCTTGTATAGTTGTGATATGACTTTTATCTTTTATTTGATTAGAATTATAATTTTAATTAGTTTCAATTTCCTAATATTATTAGAAGTAGGGAATAATTTTGCCTATAAATACAAGAGCATTGTACACTTTCATATCATCAATTATTATTCAATCAATAACAAAGCAAGTTATTTCAATATTCTTCTTAGTTGATTACATAATTTTTATTACAAGAATTTCATAATCGGTTCTGCACTAGAAATGATGCCGAGGAATCTCCCTTGTTGTAATTTCATTGTCGTGTCGAGTTCAGTAGAATGATAGCAGAGTCTTTTAAAAATAGTCGTTTTCTAGCTTGAGAAATGCCTTGGCAAGTTTTAGCTATGCCCTTGTGGCAAGTTTTAGATTTCATTTGGCAAGACTAATTTTGCCTTTTGAAGGAGTTCTCAGACCATCTTTCCTTAAATGCTCTTGTAATAAGATGAAGTATTTCTAGAAAAGTATACAAGCACATTCAAAAATAGTTTCTTAATCTTAGTAGTAACTTTTGATTTTTTTATAGATCTAGTCAAACGGGTTCCTAATTAAATTAAAGATAAAATGATGATAGTATTTGTGGGTTTCATGAAATTTGAATAAAAAATGATTTGATGATTTGTAAATAGATTTTAAACAAGATGCAAATAAAGGTTTAGAATATTTTCAAGAGACTTTCTATTTTTAAAAAGTCTGTATATTCTACAATTTAGAGAGTATCTATAAATTTTAAAAGTAAAAATGTTAAGTACTCCAATAGGCTCTTTATATTTAACACTTAATTTTATTATTTTCAAAAAATATTTTTTCCTATCTTTTATTTTATTAGTTAATTTCCAAATTATTATATTATTTTTTTTCATTGAAAATTGAAATATTTTGAATGCATTTAATTATAGAGAATGAATTTGGAGAGCCAAACTCGCTCTCTAAATTAAATTATTAATTAAAAAAATCTTTTCAGTCAGTTCTCTCTAAAATAGAGAGCATTTTATTTTTAAAAAAAATATCTTGAAAATGCTATTCTCTTTATTAATCTACTTTGAATTCATTATTATAGGAAAAAATAAAGTCAAAAGTAATTTTCAATTAATTTAAAGATAAATATTAATTGATTTACTTTTTACGTTCACAACCATTGTAGCTAGCCTTGGGCCCTCGTAGCCAAGGTAGTTGCATTTGTTTACAATTTGAATGAGTGACATAATTAAATCCTATTTATCTATGTGGAATAAAGCAAGTGATAAGGAGGTGAATTTTTTATTTTATTTTATTTTTTGGGAGGTGGAAACAAATAATCTGATTCTATTGAATTTTCTCGTAAAATGATAAAATATAAATACAAAGTATTACAATTTTGTTGACATTATCTGTGAATCTATTATCACATAGATTAGATTAATGCTAGCACTAATAATGTTACACTTCTATTTGATTGGGATTAAAAATAAATTTTAATAAAAATTAATTAAATATATTATTAAAAAATTATGAATTTCATGAAAATTTTAATATCGTGGGGTTAGGTGACATTACATTACTATACAATTAAAATTTGTTAAAGTTAAGATGTTGTCGAAAGAGTACTATAATGTTGACCAAAAGTCAAAGTCTAAACAGGAATTGTTAGTGAGGGTGGGGTCCAGGAGAAAGGCGTCTTGAAGCAATCATCAAGCGAGAATTTTCCTGTTAAATTAAACTATTTTGTTTGTGTTAGAAAATAAAAACAATTTGCCCAAGGGCACAACTCCAATTGATTAAAAAAGAAAGGTGAAAAAACTTTAACTTTATTTGAGATTGTCGTATCAAGAATTCGTATCTTAAAATATGGATTTGATCATTGGATAAGTACAAGTGTACAAGCAGCCTTCTATCCTGTAACCTTGAAGACATAACATGTGATTTACCTCCTTCACCAAGGTTCAGAGTAGGACAAGTAGGAACTGTCTGAGATGCGATCCATCTTTTTTTTTTTTTTTAAAGAAAATAAACACAGCTTTCACGCGCATAATATTTTGTAGGGACCACATTAAAAATAGTTGACCCGGTTTGGAGCAGCCCAGCCGTGTATTTGGACTCAGTCAGTCCCCATTCTCTTACGTTACAAATTCACTCACTATTCTCGGTCAGTCAAACTCCATGCATTGAACTTGGAATCACCAGTTCACCACTACCCCCACCATACGCCTCTTTCTAAGCAACATCATCAACCCCATACTTCTTCGTATATAACGCACCCACTACTCACCACTCTAAACCATAACAATCCCTTCTCTCTAATTTTCTTTCCAATTCTGTCGATCAACGAAAATTGGAATTTTCTGCAACCATGAAATCTGACAATATTTGTAGTAATACTCACAAACCCATAGCGATCCGAGAAGTGTGGAGTGAAAATCTGGAATCGGAGTTCAAATTGATTTCAAATCTCATTGACGAATACCCTTTTATTTCCATGGATACAGAATTCCCCGGCGTTGTCTTCAAGCCTCAGCAAGTGAACACGGCCAACAAATTGGGTCGGGGCCCACGTAGACTGTCGCCTTCAGATCACTACCAGACCCTCAAGTCAAATGTTGACGTTTTGAACTTGATCCAGCTCGGGCTTACTCTCTCCGACGCCGCCGGGAACCTTCCCGGTCTCGGATCAGGCCAGCGATTCATTTGGCAGTTCAATTTCTCCGACTTCGATGTTTCGCGTGATCCTCACGCTCCGGACTCGATTGAGTTGTTGAAAAACCACGGGATTGATTTTGAGAAGAACCGGGAATCAGGTATCGACTCTGCGTGTTTTGCCGAGTTGATGATGAGTTCCGGGTTGGTGTGCAACGAGTCAGTTAGTTGGGTGACGTTCCACAGTGCTTATGATTTCGGGTACTTGGTGAAGGTTCTAACGCGCCGCGCGTTGCCCAGTGGGTTGAACGACTTTTTCCAAATTCTCAGGGCCTTCTTCGGGAACAACGTTTACGACATCAAATACTTGATGCGGTTCTGTCAGAGTTTGTACGGTGGATTGGACCGGGTGGCCCGGGCTTTGGACGTGGACCGGGTTGTCGGAAAGTGTCATCAGGCTGGGTCAGATAGCTTGCTGACGTGGCATGCATTTCAGAAAATGAGGGATATTTATTTTGTGGATCATGGGCATGAAAAATATGCTGGAATATTGTATGGATTAGAGGTGTTTTAGGTAGGATTGTATTTAATTGTTGATAATCAATTATTGATTGATATAATAAATTCGATTAATTCTTTTGGGAAATAAATATTTGGGTTTTTCTTCATTATAATCTTTATTGGAAACCATAATGGCATGTTTTGAAAATGAGCAGAGAATATTAAAAAATCTTTTAAAAGAAAAGAGTGTTATTATTATTATTTTATAATATTGATTTATACGCAACCGTGCATTAAAAGAAAATCGTGAGAAATTCCGTGAGTGTTAAATATTGAACTCTGATATTCGTTGATTTACACTTCACCAATTTTTGTATTATTGAAACTTTCTTGACACGATGTATTGCCTTCCTATTACACTCCTAATTATAAAAGAATTCGATATTCTCCAGCCTACCCCATTCAATCGATAGTATCACTTGGTCAGGGTCTTCAAGGTACGAGGGAATAACACCTGAACTTTAAGCAGATATCTTCTTGGAAAAAGTTAGTAACTTGATTGTTTCTTTGTTAATAAGTGCACGCACAAATAAATGGTTTAGAATCTTTTGGGTACAAATTCTACATGTCATATCTAAATAATTTATAAATTTTGCCTAACAGAGATGGCCAATTCTCTATTGTGTACCAAGCGTGCACGAGAAGATTATATTGAAAATAAAGTCTGGTTCTGCATCTTTTATAGGTTTGAATGTCTAATGGGAAGAAGGTAGGGACATTTGCATTGGCCTACGCTGCACACAGCTGTATTACCAATAAGATTTTCTCCTGTAGCTCTTACCCCCATTGTTGCTACATGAATTGGAAAGTAGATGGAGAAAAATAGTCACTGAACCAGTATTTTATCGTGTATTATGTCATAATTTTGTTGCAAAAACTTGGCATAATGTTGCACCTTGTTCTCGTCTTTTGACTCGAACTTCAATTTTCATAAACAAGTGGTGAAGACCTGAATGTGAACTCACCTCTAGTAGCACCATGGTGAAAACACTGCAAAAGCAATAAGCACATGATCTATATGATGAAAAACCGGGGCCTGAACCCAGAGTAGAATGTACAGGATGGAAGAACTCGACCATGAAGTGAACCACAATCTTCAACGACACACTCGGGTTTGACACGTGAGCTCTCAAAATGAATTCCATACCAGCAATCAAGATGAACACTGGCTGAGAATTAATTGACAGAATAATTTCTAAACTCCTGTTAAACTACATTAAGTGAACCTATTACAATGTAAAGGAATACTACGTGGGTTTGATCCTGCACAAGGCATAACTATAATAGGACACATTACTGTATACCGAAAGGGAACTTCAAAACCTGCATCTAATTTGGAAGGATATTATACACAACAGCTTATCTGTCATGACAAGATGCCACAAAAAATTTGATGATATACAGGAATTAAATCCGACTGAAAAATTTATTGCTATTACAGGAATTATCTAAGCAAATATTATACAATGATCCACTTACCTACTCCTCCATTTTCTACTCTGGCACCATGTCGATTTTTTTAAGGATCTAGGTTTAACTCCAAGACGACTTCGAGGTGATTTTAAAGTAGATAGCATGGCATGAGGAATGATTTAGGCACTCTTCTCATACATGCTTCCAGCATCTTCCTCTTTTAAAACGATCATGAGCTATCTTCATCAAGGATCACCACCAAATCCACTTGAACCCATAGAAGGTGTTTCAGTTGGTTCAATCTGTGGATTTTGGGCTAGTGGTATGCTAACATTAGGCAAGGCATAGTCTTCATGAACTGTGCCCAAGCTTTCCCAGTTAACCCCAGCTATAGTCGAGAGTCATGGAATGTTGTATGACACATCTTACGAAAAAAATCAAAAGAGTTGCACAAAAGAGACAATAGTTAGGATACGATCCGTTGTCCACATGTCAGTGATACTTATATCGGCATCTGACAATAACCAATAATCGGGATCGTTCTGTAAATGTCAAAGCAAGATTATTTAGCAATTGAGCAACTTGTATAGGAAAAAATGCATTCCTGTCCCCTCCGTAACATTTCAACAACATAAAAGGCAATTCTTTTCATGCTTTCTTGTATCATTAAATTTGTATTCTCGTACTTTGCATTTCACTGTTAGAAAAGCTGTGTGACAATCATAGTTTTTAAAACGTGACTCTGTTGCTAATGGAAAACAATGTGCATGATATGAAGCAATTCTAATAATGTCATTAATGTCAATAGTTCATATCAATCTGCATCTTTGAATATTCAATCAAATAGTATTTATACCATTCTCATAAAAATGACTTACATCAACATCCGGCACAATCTTCAAGATTCCACTCACAAAATCCTGCGACGTACTTGTTTCTAAGCACATTTTCTGAGCTTCTAGGCTCTGAATCTCAGTTTCGTTCACTCTTATCTCCTCAGTTTCTGGTGTTGCAGAAGTGTTCTCATTAAGTGTTGAAGTTGATGGGATACTTGGTTGCACCTTGACCTCATTCCTCTCCTCAATTTTTTCTTCAAATTGACTAAATTACATTGGCGAGCAGATAATCAGAAACAAATAGAAAACATAAAAGATATCAGTTGATCAATTTTCTCCCTTAAAATAGAGGGTCCACCTTGATAAAAAGGTTGAAGGTAACAATGAATGCACTTTCTTACAAGAAAGAAGTACCTGACAAGGTACACATCTATAGGTCCTGTACTGCTCCGGAGAACTATTCTGTATCTCCTCTGTGGATAATCAATTGCCTGAACAAGTCAAGGCAATTCACGAGTATTTATGCAGGCACAGATTCTTCTGCAATACTTGGCTGTAAGGTATTGGTTGCTTTTTCAGAAGAACGTAAAGAAAACTAACCTCATCAGGATCTGGAACTTCTAAAGTGGTGCCATGTGGAGCTTGAACTGCTATCAAAGTTTCATTCTGACGAAATAAACATACCAATGCTTCAGTAAGAATCTACCGACCAATGAAAGCAGCAGGGAAGAACTGATGTGAAATACCTGAAAGCAAGGTAAACTCTTGATGTCTTCTTCAGTCACGAAAAGCCACCTGGTGAAGAAGCAACTTAAGCATGACAAGTATCAACACAAAAGGGAGCGAGCAAATGATCCACATAATATAGTAAGGAGTGCTTTACTTTTGATTGTTTTCATCTTCACTGAAGCCTCTCAATTTCTCTTGCATTTCTCTGAAACAAGTAAACAGATCAGAAGCCTCAGCATTATTAGGACTCTACCAGAACAAATGTCTCAGAGGCATCAAAATACCTTATTTGTTCATTCAATCTGTGCTCCTCTATATTTAAGTTTTCTACTTCAGCCTGCAGGGGTGCAAAGAGCTGATGAGGACTGAATCTAGCAACTTCTGGAAGTACGAACCCATCTCTCTTCCCTTTTAGTTTGAAAACTTATAGCTCATTGGTCATGGATAAGCATTAGTATATCATTGAATGTAAATGAAGCAGCATTTGGAGGAACATAAATTAACTTAATAGAGACAGTATTTAATGTTGCTTGAAAGTGTTTCTTTCGGAGATAGTTAAAAGGAATTTTTCATGAAATTTTTGATCGCTGATGGCTATGTCAATCTTGTTTTCTGATATCGAACAGCTTCACTCAGGTTATTTGATGCATGGATAGAATCCATTAAAAAAAGAGTTGCACAAACAATACCAGAAAGACATGGTAAGAATGGAGTATAAAAATAATAAGCTAAAAAGAAAAATCGGCAGGAAAAAAAAAAAGAACTACAAAGATATTCAGATTATGCACATGCAGATGGACGTGTATTTCAACTGGATTGGAACAATACCCAAGTCTTCGAAGTCTGTGAATGTCAAGAAACAATTCATTTATATTTGAGATCACACCTGTAAGCTAGGGAGACTCTCATCCACTTCCCCTGGTCTTGAGACATCCAGACTCCCCCTACTTGATAATTATATCCATTAGCAACTTCTCATTTTCAGATTGATCCCCAAGAAAAGGAATAACATCTTAAATAAAGAACTTCCACATTAAAAATTATAGAAGTGCTTCCATACTTCCACTGGATTCTGTTTTTGAGTTTCTTTTCTATAAGACCAATGCCTTCAAGGACATTAGTTATGTCATATATACGCCTTTTCTGCACCTGTTAAACAATAAAACTTTCAGTTTATTGGATTTAACCAAATGTGAAGCATCAACGGGAAGATATATTCACCTCTAATGTGTCAGCGGCTTCATTTAAATCAAGAATACCATCTTCTGCACGTTTGATCAGATTAATGAACTTTTTTGTTAAGAGACCTGGTTAAGTCAAATGACATTGTTATCGGTAGGTCCTAAATATATCACTCCAATCAGGATATGAAGCGATAGGAAGGGAAGAAAAGGAGAAAAATTCAAAGCAACGAGCACAATAAATTACCTAGGGAGCTATCATATCGACAGGCACCAACTGGAGTGAGATTATTGCCCGGATGAGAACCTGTGAGTTCATAGCAGATATTTATGAAAGTTAAATCATTATTTTCCTTTGTACTCTTTTGCTCTCTCAGAATAAGCTGGACAAGATCCCAGTGTTCTGAAGAGGTATTGGAAGACGGGGGGAACAAAAAAAAAAAGGGATGAATAGATTCATTACCCAGTAACCCCCATTACTGTGAAAGCAAGAATGAAGTAATAATTAAATAAGATCTGGAATTAAAGATTTATACCAGTAATACTCACCAATATTTTCCAAGGGAGTTTGAGATTCAGCTTTACTGGCCTTTGGTGTCCTTGGAACTTTTTGGGCCTTTGCCACTTTTCCTGATACTGGTGTCTGAAGAGGACCCTTGACGAAACTGGCAAGGTTAGGACTCGGGTTCTTCTCAGCAGATTCCGCTGCACAAGCTGCTGTATCATTCTTCCGCTTCAATGGCTAGAGGACACAATCATAAACAAGTCATCAACATGGTTAACTTAATTTCAAGTGAATTTAAGTTTGTTTTGACAGACCAAACAAAATGCTAGAATTAAAAGAATTGATTTGCTTCATATGAAAACCAACACAACTGTAATTGTAGTGTAATAATCAAAAAGCCTTGACAATGATTTTTAAATAGAGAAGCTGAAAAGAAAAACTCAAGATCAACCTTAAGGCACATACATTTTGCAAGGAGCTCCAGTTATTAGATGATAATGATAATGCAACCATCCAGTTCATAACTGAATACCCAATTACAACATATCAAAAATGACACATTGGCAGACATTATAAAAGTTTCTCTCTATATAAGATGTCTCACCAAAAGTTCATGAGTTACATTTGATGGAATTATCAGACCACATCCATCTGGTGATAACCAAAATCTAATGTCAAAACTATGTTTAATGAGCTAAACGTCACCATCTACATTAATGCTAAGAATAAGCACCTGGTTTAAATTGTTTACAAATATATTAGCGTGCCCAAAAAGATTAGTTACACAGCACTTAATACAGATTACAGAGAGAGTTCTCCAGGTCTTTCAACGCTCTACATAAACAATGCAACACAAAACCTCCCATCAAGATAAAAGTACACAATCTGAGTAAGTAGGTAAATGAATAGTAAAAGAACTATCAACCAAATCTGAGTAAGTAGGTAAATGAATAGTAAAAGAACTATCAACCCTAATAAATCTTAGGTGCTTAGACAAGCCCACTCCATAATGTAGTAAATATAAACAAACAAATAGGTAAGCAATTAATTGCGTTATGAAATAATAAGATAGATAATTCCAATCAAAAGGAGTTAAATTTTATATGAGATCATAAGAATAGTTCATAGGACATCCTAAGACATCCATTCAGGTTTAAATCAGTCTTAAGTAAGACCGTAACGCCATCTTCTATGAAATCTAAAATATAAAACCTAATGTAATTTACACAGTGAGTTAATTTCGACTGATGAGAGTCAGACTATATAGTTACATGAGGTACTGATACATTATACAAACTTAATGTGCTATCACCAGTCCTCAGCAATTGGAAATTTTGTATGATATGATTGAACCATAAATGTTTTATTGGCATTCTTACATTTCCTACTCATGCTCCTGCTCCTGCATATAAACTAATTAATCGTTCTTAAGGTTAACTACATTTCAAATATACATTTAGACAACAAATAAGTACATCTCCTTAATCTACATTAAGGTCCAATGATACTTCTCTTTTTAATGAGAAGATCTGAAGAGCCAAAATATACCATCAAGTCCATATCCTTAGCCTCAACGCTCTTTACAACCATCAAACAAATGAAATCTTCGAGTAAGCAACATTGCAAATTGCTCTCAATCCCCAAATTTCAAGTATATCTTCCAATGACTATGAAATTTAAAAAATCGAAAAGCATAAATATATTTTTAGAGAACTTTTGAAGCTATTGACTTAATGGTTAAAAAATTATGGTGTCTCCTTATGCTTGACATGTGCCATGGAGATATGACAGAAAAAATAATTCGAAGTACTTTTACAATGCTTTCAACAGGATATCTGCTAACATAATATTTTCTGCAATGCATCGGAAAGGATTGTAGATCTTCAAAAAATTAAGAGACTCATAAGTGATTCGAAATTTTCCCTTGATAGAGATTATTATGAGGGAAAACCATACCAAAGAATCATGTTCGCACTCATCTCCAGAAGAACGCAAATCAAAACCCACTTCACAATTCCACTAAACAACAGAACAAAATGGAAGATTGACCAATATAACAAGCTAAATGACTTCTTGTCAAAATCCTTACAGTCCATACAAATTCACTAATTCAATTCCAACCCATTAATGATATCTCCTGACAACATAAAAATCCCACCTTTAGTATATTCAGACTTGATACTACATATATTGGAAACGACCCCTAAATGATTACCATATACTTCAATTTCAATTTATACATTGTGTCCAATATCCAATAAAATAAGAGATCTTAATACGCTGTATAAATCACAACCACACAAAAGTCTGAAATGAAAATAAGTACAAAGATAAAATCAGTGTAACAAGGGTTCAAAAATGAAAAACTTACAGGAGTCTTGATAACAACTTGATCATCTTCTCGATTAGGTTGCCCACGACCAGGACCAGCGTCAAAACGGTGGTAGTCACCTCCAAATGGCGGCTTTGGGGAAGTGAATGATAGCTGTCTCATAAAATTATGCTTCTCTGAGCTCTTCTGTTGCATGATTCATAGATCTTTTCTCGAAGCACCAAGAGTGAAACAAACGGAGATTTTTTTGTAATTCTCGAGAATCATTGGGAGTTTAGGAGGGTTTTGGGGTGAGTATAATTGGGGAAGGTAAAGCAGTTTTACGAGAGAAATGAAAAAGGGGCGTGGAGAGATCTGATTTTAGGAAAAGGAAGAATGGAATAGAAAAGCGGGAGAGAAAGAGAATGGTGAGAGGGGTAACGAGGGAAGGAAGAGGGAATTTGGTTCGGATATAGATGTGGAGGGAACCCGTATGTTTTTGTCTGTGTATATATTTTTCATACAAATTAAATAAATAAGTAAATAATGTATTGATCAGGTCCAATCGACTTCATGTATCAAATAAGTAAAAAAGCTAGCTTTTGAATTTAGCCTCGTTTGTTTTCAATTTTAATGAAAATTTGTACCATTATAATGGGAAGCAACCATTTTGTTGGCTAATTTATCTCACACTATGACCCATTTGTTTGAAAAAATGTCAAAAAAATCATTCTTCTATTAAAATAGTGTGAAACAAACGGGTCCTTATTATACGTATAGAAAAATGTAAATTTGATTTACATACAAATTTTCACAAATTCTTAGGAAGTTGAAAAAATATTTTTTTCTCAACTATTGTGATTAATAATAATTAATAATTTCATATTGTGAAAAAAGAAAAAAATGCACGGAAGGTCATTGAAAAGAATTAAAAGTTGCTTCTACACGAGTGTTTTAAAAGATTATTTGACAAATACTGAAGTTGTATGCACCTCAATCCTTGATTTGAACATTTGTTTGTCAAGGCACGTGAGCAATAGTTGTACGCTATTATTTGAGAAGATAAATTGCACCCAATTGATTATTTGTTGCACTATAAATGCCATGATATTCAAGTTATTAATTATTTCTTTACCTTTTTTCTTAATATTAAAATGATGTCAAACTTTATATAGAATTGAGATCAAGATAGCTCGACTTTGATCATATCGATAGAAGTATAAGACTTTCGAACTTGTTGAGTACTATTGAACTTTGGTTAATTCAAATTGAGAAAACTCAAAATCGGGAAGGCTCGGTCCAATCCTTTAAAGTTAGAACTTGGGGGTCAACTTCTTGTGTTTATCAAGATAGCATTTCATTTCTTGCAATAATCACCAGAACAATCGTTTATAATGCCTCAGCAGTACGATCTTTAAGGTGAAAAGTACATATACGTATCTAAGAATATATAGGGAAAAAGATCGCATATGCATCCGAAAAGGTTCTATAATTATACACGATTATTTTACTTGAATAATTGTACCAGATCAGGATCGTCCAGGTTCACATCAAGCCATCCATTCAGGCGCATGTACTCGATATAGTGGTCTGGGGGCTTTATTGCACGAGGATTTCTTGGAGTGAAGCCATGGATTCTCTCAAGATCCCGAGCAAGCCAACGAACATATGCATGGTCTAAAGGGGGCACAATCTTCAATAGCACCTCTTCGTTCTGGACTTTTTCTTGCTTTGCAGGCTTGTTTCCCATGATAAATCTGGTCAATTTTAAGGAGGATGTAATAAATATTAGGAAATATAGAATCTTTCTGGTATACTCATCAGGTTTTCTCAAATAAGCTTACAGAGGGTAAAAGGACACAAACTATAATGCATGGAAACTCATGGAGAACTATGAATGGGGAACTTAGCCAATATAAACAATAGTTTAAACTGCTGAATTACCGAGAAACTCGTTTGATACTTTCAGTGTCAATTTACGCAGGTTCTTAATTGGCTAAGCCAAAATTACTTGGAAATAAAATAAAATTAGTGGATGATTACTTAATTATGCACACACTGGTAAGTGTCAAAGATTAGTCGTTTCATGCCATCATGCAAGTGATTTCACATTCGCTTTGCTAATTCCTTCCCTATATCTTATCTAAGATTTTAAACACCAGCACGATCAGATTATTTAGGTTTAAATACTCGAAATAGAAAAGACAATCACAAAATTACAATTTTATATTGCACAAGGACTTTGAGTTCTAGTTCTGAAGTGAATCAAGGCAGAAGTTTGGTTATGCGTCCAAGCTGTAACTTTAGACCATCATAGTATGAATCAATGTCTATATCCGTATGAAACATAATTTGCAAAATACCACAACATTTATGCTCCCTACCACCCTTGTAAATTTAGCATGAAGACATCTGCATTCTGTTTCAAATTAATAAACATCTTCATATTTTATTCATTTTGGGTCCCATGAAGCATGACATATCCTCAAATTCAAACAGAATAGTGCCAGCATTAAGAGGCACATGCTTTATTAACATGTGGTGGTTAGGATTTGATAGCACTGAGATGTTTATTGATGAAAAAAGAAGTTAAAATCTTGTTCATTATACCAATGTTGTATATAAAAAATGCACTTCTGTGTAAAAGAAGTCATATATCAAATCTACTAAACAGGGCTGGATGCATTTTGAGTTTAGCTTACTGTACATGCANTAAAATCTTGTTCATTATACCAATGTTGTATATAAAAAATGCACTTCTGTGTAAAAGAAGTCATATATCAAATCTACTAAACAGGGCTGGATGCATTTTGAGTTTAGCTTACTGTACATGCATCCTTAATTTTAGTAAAGGCAAGTTGGACCGACAGTTATTATCATAGTTCACTATATACCAAATGTATTTATGTAAACGATGAATAATCAATCAACCTATGGCTTATATGTTGTTACATTTCTACTGAGAAGTCCAATAAATAGTGAACACGTGAAAAGCTAGTGGTAAAATATAAACAGTACTTCAAGAGCATGCAAGAGGCTGTATCATTTCTTTGTGTGACAGCTAAGATTCTACACCAAAGTAATGAGTAAAGGATGTGAAGCAACAGCAGGCGTGTAGCAACATCTCTTACATTTCTTATATCCTAATGCAACTACAGATGTCTACGTTAAGTACATCTATTCACTTGAAACCACATCAATTCGAAGTTCTAGATCTCCATTTTAGTAAAAATAGCTAATGATAGAGCGACAGAAATTTCATCAAGTTGAGACCAGAAGCAAAAGTAGTGACAACCGATCCTCTGTCCTTGCAGGGATAGAGCGACAGAAATTTCGAATATACAGGAGAAGGTCAGGGTTTTATGACCCATTTATCATTACGATAAAGGTCAAGTCGAAGTATGGTGTAAATTCGTTGTAGGTTTCGAATCAAATTACCTCACCACCGTTTATCATCTTACGGCACTAATATAACGGGGGTTAAAAATTGAAATGCAAGATGCTCATTGAATGATAAGAAACTAATTTCCACATATAAAGTACTGAAAACTTTGTCACTTGCTAAAAAAGAAAAAGTAAGCACGGGGAATAACATCTTCTCTCTCTCCTATGACATTATTACTGTTATGCACACTGCAATTGCTATTGGTTTCAAGTTTCAAATAAAAATGAAAAAAACACCTTTATCAGAAAGAATGTGTGAATATTCAGATGGCAGATCATAAGCCAATTGACACAGAGAATAAAATCTTTGCTTAAAGATAACATCCTCCTGAAGAATTTACACGTTGACTGCCAAATTGAGCCGAGAATTCACCAGTTCCTTGAAATTACAGGGAATTTTGGTATCACTTAAATAATTAACAATTGGATTTAATCAGTTTATAATATGTGAAATTGTAGCTAGAAAGGACTGGGATGATCTCAAGAGTACATGTTTCATTTCTACACTTGATTATAATGATTGAAAATAGAAATAAATTAAAAACCTTATGAATCAAAACTACTCTGAGTTCTAGATATTCCAAAATTCTTGCTAAATGAACGGACCTGTCTGCACGTGGAACCAATTATCCCAAAACTCGGTTAAAAGCAATCAAACTCAGCTTGGAATCCAGCCCCAAACTGTTTAGGCTTTAATTCGAAATTACTTACAAAATAGGCTCACGATGCCCTCGGGTGAAGTGGACCCTCATTGGGCATCCGCTCATAGCACTCAACATATTCGATAGATATTCTCATCCACCAAATTACATCTACAATGTGAGAAATTCAATCATTCAGACACGTTTTAACGTTAATCTGCCGAGTAGCAACGAGTTCCAGGCAACCCAACAAGGATTAGTGTAATTTGAGGAAATTAAAGCGATTTAATTACAAATTGAAGAAGTTTTATGCAGGAAAAGAAGGAAATTCAGAAAAGGAGAACGAAGAGCAATCGAGAACTCACCAGGAAATACTGGGTAGAAAGTATAAACAAACGATATCTTTGGATGGACGCCTCCTTTTATTTTTATTTTTCAGAAAAGCCCTAAAATTATAGTTTTTGTTTCTCTTTTTTATAAATTTTTTTTTTCCACTCAACGAAGGGGATTTTGAAAAGTTAGAACGAACTTTTGGAACCCATAAATTATTATTTGATCCATTTGACTTAGAGTACTACTATTTATCATCACGATAAGGAAAAAATATTAATAATGTTGCAATTTATTATCCCTCACGTTTCTCTCTCTAGTCTTCCCCTCTTACAAAAATTGAACAATCAAATTCTATTAATTCACATAAATTATCATATTATCGATGCTCAATTATCATGATAATAAATAATATTACTCTTTGGTTAATTTTATGAAAACGTTTCTTTTAGTCGAAGAGTATTTAGATGAAGCATGTCTAATGTGATTTTTTCTAAAAATATTTTCAGAATAGAAAGTCTTTTTAAAGATTAGTTTTCAAACAAAAATTAAGATAATTTTTTTAAAAAATTCCTCTACAAGAAGCAAAAATAAAAATAAAAATCGTGTCAAACAGACTATAAGCGCATTTTTATAATTTTATTCCTCATTTGAAAATCGGCATTTATTTCACTACATTCTCAACTCAACTCACGTATCTTTCAGTAGAAGCACAATCAAATCCTTGAAACACACGTCACTTTATATTTTGGTTTTAATATTATTTGTTTCAAGAAATTTTTTATTAATGTCTATTTATTTTTTATTTAGCCCTGTTTGGTACGGATTAAAATCTAGATTTTTAGTAAATTTAAGTGAACAAGCAATTTTAATCACATATTTAATGAGATTCACAATTTTTCAACTATATATTTCATCAACTTTTATTAAAATTTACTAAAAAATTAATTTTAATCTCTACCAATTAGAAGCTTAACATATTTCTTTTATGTAAATGATCTATCAATTTAAGCACATATTTGAGCCACATTAAAATTTTTATTATCATTCTTCTACTCATTTTTAACTACACATTCTTCAATAAAATAATATTTTTCATCACATCAATAACTTTCCATTCTTTTTCAACTACACATTCTCCATCAATTTAC
>CAIGRB010135345.1:1574-16097 GCA_903798255.1 Fraxinus quadrangulata
ACATTTGATTCCCATTTTTTAGGATAATGTATATTGGATAATGATTTTTTGAAGAATGTGTGATAATAAAATAAGGAAAATTTTTGATTTTATATATAAATTTATTTTATTGGAGTGTATGATTTAAAAATGTGTTTTGAAAAAAAGAGTTTTTGAAAAAATAGAGGCTTAACATAGGCTATGGGCATTTGCATATCTAGCCCATGTTTGACAAACATTATTTCAGAGCTCTTTTTTTTCTTCTCTCAAATTTATTTTTAATCAATGTTTTAAAAATCGATGTGAATCAGCCGATTCAATCGGGAAAATTGGGAACCAGATTGAATTTTGGTCTGGTCATTTAGTAAAAACTGTATGAGTTAAATCGGTGTAAAAACTAAAAAATTGCCTTGTTCAATTGGAAACTGGTGAACCGGTCACCATTTTCGTAGGTTCAACGTGTCAATTTTTTTAAAAGAAAAAGAATTAAGAGTAGGTTGGTGAACACAACAAATCTTTGCCCTTCATTTCTTCGGTCGTTCAAAATCCATTACAGCTCAATTGAATCTAAACTAATATAGCAGAGAAAGGAAAAACATACATTAATATGGTGTTATAAACTAGAAACAAAAAGAAAACAAAAGAGAGAAGTGAAGAAACTTTTGTGTTTCATTGAGAACTAAAACCTTATATTTATAGGGAAGAATTAGGGATACAATAATAATAAAAAATAGAGCTATAAGGTTATAAATGTCATTTAATAATGAAATATTATTTACAACACTCCCTTAAATTACAATTACAAAATATCTACCTCATTGAAACTTGTCAAGAAAATTCAACGGGACAAAACTTCAGCTAAGAAATAAGAGTACAACTTCTACTCCTGATTTCAATAAATGAAAATTCTTATATCGAGCCATCCATTTCTAGTACGTTAATGTATTCAACATTACAGTTTTAAATATAGTATATCTCGTGTTGTCTTGTATAGTTTTCAAATAACATCGTCTTTATACGAGATATTAATCAATCTTGATGATTGTAGTAGCACGAAGATTCAAAAATAATTCTTATTGATCTTTTCAGGGAGTCTCATACATATCAGAATATTATTTTGAGGGTAAATGTCATGTAGGTTATGGATATTTAATACACAAAGAATATGTTTTGTTAAAATCTTATTAGTAAAAACTTTATAGGGAAAAATCATAACGAAAGAAAAATAGTACATTATTCTTTGAAGTATACTACAAAAGTTGTCTCGTTAAAAACCTTGTCAGAAAAATTCAATGGAACAAAACATTTGGTCAAGAGAAAAAGAGTACAAAGCGTACTTACTCCTCCACATAATAATATCATTTGAATTATATACTTCAACTATATTAAATCTTTCAATGTAACATTAATAGACATGCCAAATGAGTTTGTTATAATCAAATTTATTATATGCATATCAAATTTCATGCATTGTTATACTGATAAAATAGAGACGTGTAATTATATCCACCTTATGATAATTGAACTATTTATACAAGTTTTTCGCGAAATTCATTATGTAAAGAGTCATACATTTCATATTACGATTTTACTTTTTCTATTTTCATTTCGCATAAGTATATACAATTAGGTGTTTGGACTGTAAATCTAGAAACTTCAAGCTTTTCTAGTAAATTCAATTTGATAAGATTGTGTTCATTTATTTGGCCAATTATTTTTCCAATTGATATACTTCGACAATTTTATTTCGATTCCTTGCTATTCATATATAATGCAGTACATTATGTACAAAAGTGTTGTCGAAAACTTTTACTTTTTCAATTCTTTTTTTTTTTTTTTTGCATAACGACATAGCTTATAGAGATATCTCAATTATTAACATATTAGGTATGTGATATCTCCATTATCAACATATCAGGTATGTGAACCTCTTCTAAGATTTTCTAATTGCTCCATTTTCGTTTGGAGATTTTTATATTATATTCGAATATCATCATGCTTTAGGCGTGCCAAATTTATCAAATATATTAACTAATTATCCTCTAGAACATTAATTTGAGTTGGAACATTTAAAGTTGATGTGTGAGATATTGTTGATATTTTTGTTCAGTAAATACATCTAAAGGAATTGTCTTTCAAAATTTTGGTTTGAATTATCTTTTGCAAGAATCTACATAATATAATGATGCATTTATACATTATTTTTAATTTCTCAATTCATCTCCCTAATGCTAAGAAAATTGTCGAATCAAATTGATAATCAGCAAATCACATTATAAAATATCACTTGTTTAAGATAATGATCCAAATTGCTCATTTATTTTCAACATTCTTATCTTTACTTCTCAATGCATTGGTGTGGATCAATTTTACATATATTGCACTATCAAAATAATTTGATAAAAAAATTAAGATNATTAAATGTAATTTTATTCTCAGTATTCTTTAGTTTCCATCTCAGTGCATTGTGGGGGATCAATTTTACATATATTGCACTATCAAAATAATTTGATAAAAAAATTAAGATCTGACTGTAAGCCAAATTATAATAGAGAGTACTATGATGTGGCATGATGCATAATAGTATCTCCTAAATAGAAATGAGAAGTATTTTGTTCTCAATAGCAATGATTAAAAAATTGATTGGGGGTGTTTAACAAGCAATAGTAGCATTGACAAGACCTACAATCTTTATTGTATAATCTGAAATTATGCTTATAATTTTAACTGATGAATAGTAATTTTGCAAACTTCAGTTTCAAACATCATACAATCATCTAGTAAATGTATCAAATTTATTAGATATAAATAATATCTAAATGGTCAATGTGAAGAGTGACGTGACCCCTTATATCACCCTAATTAATTTTTAGAAATATAGGGTTTTCGTCCCAACTTTATCTAGTGATGATTGGTGATCAACTCAGTAAAGTGAATATGCTTATTGGATTGAAGTTAATATTTATTTGCATCATCATTGATCTAGTGATGGTCTAATTGGTCATGCCAAAGTATACAACTTTTTTTTTTTGGGCCAATACACTTCAGGTAGTGATAATATTTGATTTGTCTCAATGTAATATCCATTGCAGCAAATATTTTTAAGACTAAGCAGATTTCTTATGAATTTGCTAGAATAAAGTAGATCATGAATATAATTTTGTATTATTTGATAAAATAGTACAAACTCTTATGGAGCCTTTAACGATATTCGACGCATTTGATATTGTATTAACATTATTTTCCACTAATGTTAAGTCAAAAAAAATACTTGTCTTAAGGAATAATGTGTGAAGTTGCACTATCAATAAAACATGTATCTTGACAATTCATTTTTGAATTTATGGTAAAATAAATATTTTGAAAAAACTAGTTTTATAGTAAAAAAGAATTAAGAAATAGTTTAACAATGTAATGTCTCAAACTTTTAAGGAAAATAAGAAAAACATACTTTAGACTAACTTTTAAATCAAGATAAACTATTAAGATACGGAAAAATAAACTAATCAATATTATCGAGCATGCCGTCTCCAATCAAGTGATCAATATTGTCATTTTAGTCAGCAAAAAATTAGAGACACTAAGTTAGTCACGTCAATTGTACAATCATAATCAGCGAAATTTTTTCTCCACTTTTCCTTTTTTCTTGATTGTTTTTTGGTAAAGATCCACAAGTTGTTTTATCGAATGACACGCAAGTAAGCAACTTTTTTCGTGCTCTTCTTTTGGATATGCTACTTTCGTTTGCTTTGAGCCTTTTAAAATTGTTGTATTATTTCTTATACCATTGTAGATTATTTCGTTCATGTTTTCTCCAACGTTGGCGTCCACATCCTCGTCTTTATGTAGTACCATTTGTTTTAGGCAATGGTACGAACTAGTTTGACGTAACCATGATTTTTCATCGAAAGTTCATTATTTTGTTCAACTACAAGGAGGCAAGATATAAGTTTTGTGTACTATTTGAAACCACGCTTACGATATGGCTGTAGGAGCACATTCGAGGAATGTAAGGTGAAAAAGGTTTTCTCTAACATATCTTCATCAGTGATTTTTTTCACATAACGTCAATTTTGAACATATTCTCAACAGTTCAGAATTGTACTCACTAACTGTTTTAAAGTCTTGCAAGCTAATATGCATCTATTCATAGCAATCTTTATGGTGGACTATAGCCTTTTGGTGGTCAAATCTTTTAATCAATTTTTTTAAAGAACCTGTGGATCTTTTACAATGAGGTATTCGATTTTCAATCCATCATGATGATGATGATGATGATGATGAAGGAAGATAAGTGTTTTTGCACGATCCTGCATGAATTCTTAGATTTCTTCCTTTATTGTGTCTTCGGACCATTTGAGACAAGATGAACATAGCATTGATAACTCATAGTAAATAATCTTTGTCAGATATGTCGAGTGCAACAAACTCAAGTTTTGTGATTTTTTCATTTGAGTAATAACATAATAAAGTATAAGAAAATACAATTCATTTCGAAAAATATGATTAAATATTGTATAATCACATAATAATGAATCAAATAGTCAAATGTCCACATGATATGAGTTATATATTTTCCTTCAGAGATAAACACTAATTCAAAATGGTATATTCTTCGAAACATGTGCCACGTAGGTAGTACATTGTATTTTACTATTACTTCTTCAATAACAATATGCTAATATTCTTCTCAACTATTAAAAATTATAATTCATGTTATTCGGGAGAAACAACGAAGTACTATTTAGAAAAATTAACTCTTCAGGAGTATGTTTTCTACTAGAATGTAATATTTATAGAGTTGTACCTTTTCAGGAGAAACATGCTAATATTCTTCTAGAATATTAAAAATTATAAGACATGCTCTTCAAGAGCAAAAACATGATAAATTATGACTTTAAAACTTATAAAAGAACATCTAAAGTTATTTAATCAAGTTAAAGAAAATAATTATGAAACACGCATTAAGAAAAATTTCAAACATGCACATGAATTTATCATATACGGAGTTAAAGGCAGAATTAATACATGAATTAAAGGTTGTATAGACAAAAAGAGAGAAAAAAGATTCACTAGAATGATTGCAGCGGCAAACAATTAGAAAATTAGCATTGATTTCAGAAAAAGTGACTGCAGAAACATGTGTAAAAATATATACAGAGAATTAGAAAATTAAAATTTAACATTAATTGCAGCAGCTAGGAATTCATACACACAGAAGCACAAGAATTCATACAAAGATATGCATTAGTAAAACAAAAAATGTATCATTGCCAGTGGAAAGTAATCATTATGCATAATAATTCTATTGGCTTGTGGCAGTCAAAAGAAGTTTTGCAAAATTGAGTATTGATATTGAAAATACATTGTTTACTATGTTCGACCTTACGTGCGGGATTATTATATTAAAAGCAATAAGTCACTTTTTAATAGTTTCTAGATGATTAAGCATACAATTCAATTATCCTATGTTTGAATACCACAGTTTGTAATATGGAAAGCAATAAAGAATGAACACCAAAATGATGACGGAGAAACCCAACTGGGTAAAAACTCGGGGACCAAGTTAGTTACCTCCACTATAAACAATATGGATTACAGTCCATTTTCAGCCTAACAAATTTCACTAGTTTCCGCTATTGTAATTTCGATAATCTCCAAGATCTGCTATTCCTCCAGAGTCACGATCTGCTATCGTAGATACTATCTAATCAACCTATTAGATCTTCCGATCTATCTTCTATAGCTTCTAAGATCTTCTATAAATTCCAAACTCCCGATCTTCTTCAATTGTCTATTCCAAGTGGATATCTGGGAATCACCTATTCATATTCTTCTTCCTGCGCTTGTAATCCAACCTCTCTCAACTTCAGAAACTTCTGAAGCCCAACTGAGAAAGTACCTTCCTCAAATTGTTAAGGAAGTCAAGTGTTTTGGATTCACGAACCTTGATATTTTTTCAAAACTTGGTTGTCGGATCTCAAGAATGATATAGATGAATCACCAAATAATTATGCTCTTGTACTCAAAGCATAACGAGTAACCACACGAAATTTGTCTCAGACATCTGTATTTATAGTTGGGACGCTTAAGTGTTATGGGACGTGTGAAACTTTTCAAACTCGCGAATTAGGTCTGGCCGCATAAATATGTCGTTCGAGTGAGGAAGCCTGTCATTTGAGTGACAACGAGGTGATAGGCGGGCGATGACGTCTCTGTTTCTACTGCTCGAGCGTGAGTCAAGCGAGCATCCACCGAAATTCTGACACTACGTTTTCCTTGTTTTCAACCTCTAACCCTAACTTAACTCATCTATACAAAATTGTATCCAAGTCCTTGACTTTTTACAAGTGTTCAATTAAGACCCTTTTGTTCACAAACATGCCAATTACAATATTGGACCTAACAATCTCTCCATTCCCCTTTAGCATTTTGTGTAAAAACCATACAAATAAAGTCAAGGAAATAAAATAAACTCCCCAAACTACTATCCAAGTTATTTAAATTCTTCTACTTCTTGTATTCCTTGGTAAACTATTTCCTGAAATCAAAAACTTGATACCAGTGTAAAAGCACATAATACAGAAAGTAAAAAACTCATGAACGCAAATAAACATGTTAGTTTGAGTGACATTAATGTCAATCAAAACACCAACCGAAACATTAACATCACAAAATATCAAAACTCAAACAATTATGCATATGATATGCAATGCAGATAAAATATACATTCTCCCTCTTATTGCAAGTTCTCAATATTTTTATGCAATAGGCAAAATGTATCTATGTCTTTTCCCAACAACCCTTCAGACATAAAATGCATATACAAATCAAATCTCAATTTCATTAAATGCTCCTCCTGTGTATATTCTCTCTCACCCTTTTTTGTCACAAATGACTAAGGGTGTAATTTCAAATTCAATCTTAAACATGAATATATAACAGTCCAAAAAGTAGTTGATAACATGCACAAGCATAATTAACAAGTAGTAAACCTCCCCCACATACTCACTTTAAGTCAGAATTAAGTAAATTGTATAAGTGACCCATGTATGTAAAATGTCACCAATAATTTGTAAGCTGGACTCCAAATCTTAATTTTGTGAGAAATGACATGCTAAATATCACCGCCAATAAGTGTATTCCTCTATTTATGAAAATCAAACCATTTAAAGCACATTAAGACCTGTAATAAAAGCTCATTTTGTATTTGATATTTTCATAACTCTCAGAGTTTCTTCTTCTAAGAGAGATCGTAGGAAGACGTCCGGAGTCTCTTAAGAAAGGGAAAAAAAAAGATGAGGAATGTATCCTCTTTGGAATTCGTCCTTTCCACCTAGAAGTAGAGCATTTAAGAAACAAACTCACTCTACCGAGGGGCAACAAAGGCTGGAGCTACGATGACGGTATTGAAATAACAAGAACACTGGCGGTACCAAAACTGACGCTAAGACTTTCCGGGATAGTATTAGGATCTCCTTGTCCTCGGTTGTGTTCCAAGCTGCTTTCACTCCGCTAAGAGATATGGGGGATACTCGTCGCTGAACGCCAACCCAATCTGGTCTTTCGTTGAAAATCTCTTTGATAAAGTGCGAGTTCGGTGGCACTGAGACAGATGACGATCCTGGTACTACATAATGAGAGAATCTTTGCACCAAACCCGTTGATGTATAGAGATGGGTGCGCTTCAATAGAAATGGATGCGCTTCCCACTAATTCTGTCTTGAGCCTTGAATGAACTACATTCGATTCCTTTGCGGAACCTGTGTCCACCCTTGAAGCCTAAATTCAGTGGTTTTTGAGCGTATTGGTTCCTCTCGGGACTTGGTCTGCAACGATTTCCTCTGTTTCGGGGCGTACTTCTACTCTCGACCTTCTCTTCGGCCGTGTTCTAAGCTGCTTCCATTCACTAAGAAAGNCTCCATAATAATCTAAGCAAGTAATAAAAACTATGCTACAGCTTATCAATTATGTCCATACATGATCACAATATGCAAGTTAAAAAAAATCATATATTATGATGTAAAAAAGTTACTATTCTCATTTTTTATTTTTCAATTTTTCAATTTTTTTAATATTAAAGCATGAATGCACCAAGTACAAAAATTGTCAAACACATAAAAAATAAATAACACAAAATGCATGAGTTTTCTACATAGAAAACAAATAAATATGGTGCATATATAAATCAATGTCTCATCATGATAAAGCACGAGCTATTTCGAAAAAACGGTCATAACTTTTTGCACTATTATCAGAATGACTATTATAATATATTTTCGAAAACTTCTCACAGCGCTCTACAACGTCCTAACCTGGGTTCCCTGGTTAAGGTCGTTTTCAGCTTCAAATTTGTAGTTTAAGGTAGCCTATCGGACCATTTAAGTTTTCACATTTTTAATTGTTTTAATTAAGTGGATGTTTATTTTGGTCTTTGACGTAAATTAGGATTTTCGGATACTATTTAAAGACTCCTTATTTTCTTGAATAATACAATTTCGTTTTTTGAGATTATTTTCGTGAGAATTATAATTTTCTTTATCGGGGATTACGCTAACAAACCCTAGAACTTCCGTTCTGCGTCAATTTCATAATTTTTCAGATCATTTTTTCACCCAAACTTGCCTAGTGATAGGAATATTTCTGGTCATCTATGTCATTAACGTGACCAATTTACTTGCCGATTAGTAAAGAAGTTAATCTGACCAACATAATCTTAATTCTTATTTCTATTTAAGTTCTCAATTCTATTTCTGTTCAAGAAATGATAACACATATCATTTATGTGTCCTAACTCACCGCAGTGAAAATATGTAGGGATAAACCTAAGACCAAAGGTATGTGGACGCTGATGTCTAGTAGGCTTTTGTCTAACAAATTCCTTATCCTTAAGATCGGGGTTAGGTACATGTTTAGGCTGATCAGTAGTAGGGATAAACGTGGTCTTAAAAGTACTAGCATTGTTTTCCTTAAAACTTAGACCTCTCTTATTTCCAACCGGCTTGTCCATTCCTAAAATGTTATCTAACTTTTTAGAACTACTAGAGGAAGCAAGAAATTGAGACTTATAATATTCTAGATCGCTCAGAAGGTTATTAACCTGAATTTTTAAGGTCTCTTTTTCAGTGGTCAACTCGCCGACTCTCCTAGAGGACTTCTCAAGCTCACTGATGAGGTTCTTAACCTAAGTCTCTAAAATTTTATTCATGAATTTTACTTTGCTCAGGATCAAGGTAGACTCATTAATCTGCGCTACTAACTTCTCATTTTCCAATTCAAGTTCCTTATTCTTCGTACTCAAGACTTTGTTTTTAGTAAGAATCTTAAGTCTCTCCTCATATATCTTATCATAAGCCTCTTGGATATCTTCCTCACTTACAGAATCTTCATTTGAATCCTCATCATTATCTAAATCCTCTTCTCGTAGTAAAGACAATATATTTTCCACTTTCCTCACGAGTGGATTCCTTATTCTAATTGTTCGAATTAGACTCGTCATCAGTAAGAGTAGCATTCATAACCTTATCCAAATATCTCCTACTGCTATGGCACTCACTCCTAACGTGGCTAAAACCTCGACAATTATATCACCTCACAGATTTAGATTTTCTCCTAGATTCACTCGAGCCACCTTTGTGTCTCTCTTAAGGGTTTTTTTTCTTCCTAAATATTTCTCGAAATTTTTTAGCCAGGTAAGCTAACTCATCATCATCCGATGAATCAGAATCAGAAGATTCGGTCCAGATGTTTCTCACGAATTTCATGGTCAGAGATTTATCTTTAACAGGCTTATCTAAGGTCGGTTCATACGTCTGGAGGGATCCAAGTAACTCTTCTATCTTAATGAAATCTATGTCCTTACTTTCTTCAATTGCCATGATTTTAGGCCTGAAACGCTCGGATAAGGATCTAAGAATTTTACGCATTATCTTAAGCTCATGGATTTTCTCTCCTAGATTGAAGCTAGACTTCATTATGTCGTTTAGGCTCGCGTAGAAGGCATCAAACGTCTCGTCTTCTCTCATTCTAATCTCCTCAAACCTAGTGGTCAGCATTTGTAATTTTGACTTTTAACAGCCTGATTTCCCTCATGTGTGGTCTGTAGAATATCTCAAACTTCTTTAGCAACCTCACACATAAATACTCTCCTAAATTCTTCCAAGGATACTGCTATAAATAAGGCATGTAAGGCTTTACTGCTTCAGTTACGTTCATCTAAGTTCGTCCTAGTCCAATTAGCAATGTGAGTGGGGGTCACTACATTTTCTACAGTTGTACTAGGGGCACTCCAACATTTGCCACACTCAACCAAATCCGTTCATCCATAGATTTTAAGAACACTCTCATCCTAACTTTTCAATAGGCATAGTTATTGCCATCTAAGTATGACGGGACGGACAATGAACTACTCATTTAGATAAATTAAGGTCAGTAATCAAACTTATGCTCTGATACCAATTGAAAATACGTTGTTTACTAACTAAGTTCGACCTTACGTGGGAAATTATTCTATTAAAAGTAACAAGTCACTTTTTAATAGTTTATATATGATTAAGCATACAATTCAATTATCCTATATTTGAATACCACAATTTGTATGTAAATCAATAAAGAATGAACACTAAAATGATGACGGAGAAACTCAACTGTGTAAAAACTCCAAGACCAAGTCAATTACCTCCACTATAAACAATATGGATTACAGTCCATTTCCAGCCTAGTAAATTCCACTAATTTTCGCTGTTGTAATTCCTGTAATCTCCAAAATCTCCTGTTCTTCCAGACTCACGATCTTCTACCGTAGATACTATCTAGCCAACATGTTAGATCTCCTGATCTACTTCCTATAGCTTCCAAGATCCGTTGTGATTTCAAACTCCCGATCTTCTTCATTTATCTCTTCTAAGTAGATATCCAGGGATCACATATTCATATTCTTCTTCCTGCACTTGTAATTCAATCTCTCTCAACCTCCAGAAACTTCTGAAGTCCAACTAAAAAAATACCTTCCTCAAAGTGTTAAGAAAATCAGGTATTTTAGATTCACGAACATTGATATTTTCCTAAAACTGGTTGCCGAATCTCAAGAATGATATGGATGAATCACCAATAATTATGCTCTTGGATCTCTCAAAATTTGATGTGGACATGTTATACAATGAAAGCAACATAAAGAAACCACACAAAATTCGTCCCAGACATCTATATTTATAGTTGGGGACGCTTATGTGTTATGGACCGTGTAAAACTTTTCAAAATTGTGAATTATGTTTGATTGCATAAATATGTCGCTCGAGCGAGGGAGCCTATCACTCGAGCGACAGCGAGGCGATAATAGGTAGACGATAACGTCTCTATTTCTACTGCTCGAGCGTGAGTCAGGCGAGCAGCTAGCGAAATTCCTACGCCACGTTTTCCTTATTTTCAACCTCTAACCCTAACTTAACTCATCTATAAAAAAATCCATCCAAGTCCTTGACTTCTTACAAGTGTATAATTAAGATCATTTTGTTCACAAACATGTCAATTACAACATTGGACCTAACAGATATGCATACAAATACTTACGCACAAGTAAAGCGGCAAAGAAACTAATAGTTTGATTTGAGATTGAATATAGACCACCTTCAAACTAATTTACGATAATATTTAGAAAATCGTGCTGATAACGTGTTATAAACTAAGGAAGAAACAAAAGAGAAAACCAATAAAATTTATGTTTCATTGAGAACTAAAACTCCATATTTATAGGAAAGAATTAGGAATATTATGGTAATAAAAAATAAGGTTGCAGAAGTATAATTGCGATTCACTAATAAAATATTATTTACAACAGCAAGACAGACACACACACACACACATATAAACAGCTCTATTGGTTGTAAACAATGAGCAGGGTGTTTGAACTTTAATGGTAGGGTTTGCACTTCCATAAGTGGGCTTTAGCCCTATAAGTATTATCAGAGTTCAAAATTCCTTAAGGTTGTAATAGAATAAGAGTTTGAAATTGTGTATTATAAATAACGGAAGGAAGATACTAATGAGTGGAAATTACGTTGCCACATGTTTTTAAAGACTACAAATCATAAAATGGGTTTAAGGTTTGATTATTCAAAAATGAGGTGATGATTCCCTTTTTATTAATTAATAACAATATTATTAATTTTTATAAATATCCTTATCCTTCCCTTCTCTATCCTCTATCTAAAATCATTCGAACTTGCAAACGACCCAACAGATCTGACATCGATGTAGCGACCCAAGATAGATGCGATCGAGGGGGATAAATGGCCAAGACCTTGATGGCTGTAACATGGCTCAGTCCTACAACAGCAACGAATGAGGCATTGGATTCTGTGGCGATGGAAAAATCTTGTTTTGGGATCCATTTGATTTATTTGTTTTTGGAGGGTTTTCAATCTCCATGTTTTTGGGGAACTGTGTTTCTCTATATAATATTTCAAAATATGAATTTTGATGCATAAAATATGAGTTTCTAGTTCTGGGTATGAAAGCATAAACTTGGGGCCCTTTTATTTATTTTATTTGGAGGGTGCTACCCGCTGGATTGTTCATCTTTGCTTAAGTTCTTGTTAACAACTTTGAGGTTTGTAGGTATGGGAGTGGGTGGGGGTGGGGAGAGGGTAGCCCCTATTTTATTAAGCTAGATTTTTTAGGGGCAGAGTTTTTGGGTGCCGTGGGTTTGGGATTTTTTTGTTGGGTGGTGGTTGTGGTATGGTTGAGATGGGGATGGAGATGGAAGTTGTGTTGTTAGTGGTTATGGTGAGGTGTTGGTCTCTGTTTTCTGTGGATTTGAGGTAGCGGCGGTGAAGGGTTTGGGGATTTTTTGTTGAGGTGGTGGTTGTGGTGGAGATGGATGTTGTGATTTTTGTGGCCGTTTTATGATAGTTTTTGAGGTGGTGGTGGTGCGTCGATAGTGGTGGTGGTGGTGTAGGTGGTGGTTCTGGTGATGTGTTTAGATTGAGTTGGAGTTGTATAAATACAATTTGTGACTAATAAATTAGGTTAGTCTGTGAGCAATAAATAATTATCACAAATAAAGTAGATAATTTGTGATATTGATGTAATGACCCGTAACCTGTTCACAACGCCTTGTAACATGTGAACTCATAATATGTCACATGTCTTCGTGCACTTATTACAGGTCACAAATCAATGTTACAGGTCACAGATCAAATATAATTACTCACAGATCACCGATTTATGTTCATAAGTCAATATTAATTGGTAACAGGTCATAGGTTACCATATATAGGTTACAAGTCATATTGTATAGGTTATGTGTTATAGTTCACATGTCAATATTATCACATATTAAAGTTCACAAGTCATATGTCATATTGTATAGATCACATATGTTCACAGATCACAAATTATAGTTCACATGTCAATATTAATTGGTCATAAGTTATAGTTCGCAAGTCACGAGTTACAAATCACATGTCACATTGTAAAGACCACAAATGTTCACGGGTCATTAGTTATAGTTCACAAATCAATATTAACTGATTACATGTTACAGTTCACAGTCACCATTTAAAGGTAACATATCAATGTCTACACGTCAAGATCCAAGAGAATTGGTCACATGCAATTGATTTCTCCAAACTAATCACAAACTCAATTAACAAGTTCTCGACAATAAGAATTGAAGTTATTTGATCAGGTAAGTACTTAGTAAATTATACCGTGGTCTATTTTTAAATTTTCCAATTTTAAAAAATAAATTTAAATTACACCAGCACTGCTCAGTCACCGAAAAAGAAGATGATCAGTCACAGGAAATGCTTCGTCGATGTTCTTCGATGGCTACCATGTTTCTCCCTTTCTCTACTATCTGAAATAACGATGCTTAGTTGCCACCGAACGGCGATCAATTCGCCGCTAAAAAAGATGCTCAGTTGTCGACAATCTCTGTAAATTGTATTTTTCTTTTGACGAAGTTATTTGGATGTCAGTAACTGTGAGAGGGATGTCGGTGATGGGTAGATGTTGACGACTATAAAAAGGGATGGCGACGGGCGGATGTTGGGGGCTATGGCTCGGACTTGAGAGAGAGTGATTTTTTTTATACATAATTTTTTATTTAATTGATAGGATTTAATTATCACCCGAGTTTTGAAAATGTAAACTTGTTATCTTAAAATTGAATTAGCCCAAATTTAAAGCATGAAGTATGATTTTTTCCCTACTAATGAACCTAAAGTTCATTATAACAGTATTTTGGGCCTCTTGGCCCATTCAATATTTATTATGTTCCTTTTTTATTTATTTTGTTGTTAATATTATGTTCCTTTTTTATTTATTTTGTTGTTAAAAAAATAACATGTGGATCTCGATTCAACCATTTGACACGACCTTTCCCTTAGGTCAATATTCAGGTCGATTTTTAAACCATATATTTTGACAATACAATATTCTGCATGAAAATTCAAAATTTTTTCTCACTTTTTAATCATATATTCTCAAAAATATCATTACTTCAAAACTCATTTTCTATAAAAAAAAAAAAAAAAAAAAAAA
>CAIGRB010135345.1:17078-29887 GCA_903798255.1 Fraxinus quadrangulata
AAAAAAAAAAAAAAAAAAAAAATTTAGTTGTCAAGGACAAGGAGGAGCTTAAAATGACACGAAAATGTATCTGAAAAGTAGACTATCTGTACCGACACACAGTCAATTTCTGCAATGATCTATTTGAACAAATGGTTCACAATCACATGGGATGAGGACAAAATTTACACAATATCTTCGCCCCACGCCACTGCACCGACATACTCTGTCCACAAAAAAATAAAAATAAAAAAATAAATGAATAAAAATAAAATAAATTATTGTTTTGTTTATTTTATTTAACATAATTAGATCTGTTTATATTTAAGACAAATGACATAGAATCAGTTCTCTTGTCATCATTGTCCATTATGTAATAAAGTATAGCCTTAATCACATGAATTTACAGATATTTCAAAGAAATTCATGAAGAAATGCCAAAAGTTAAGATGCCTAAATCCAATAGCATGTTTTGTGTGTGGGACGATTATATAATTTCGATGATAATTGAAAAATAGTCAATAACCCGATTTTTAAGAAGTAATTATACGGAATAGAAAGCATGAAACGAAACGTTTGAATTGTTGTTAGTTCAACATTCAAGCTCGCGGAAATATCCAACTGCACAAAATCGAATAACTGACGAGACAGAATTACAAACATTTGAATAGAATCAGTGAAACTCAACCTACACCTAACGACAGACACAGGAGACAACTAACAACAGGAGCATGGACGAAATTTTGATTCATTTAATTGAAAAGAAGTGAAAATCAAATGCTCGACTAAAGGCTCCAGGTGTCACAATTGAGTAGGGACTGCTTTCCGTACTACATTGAGGCATGTTTAGCCCCATTCGATTGACACTTCACATGCTTAAAGTACTATCCAGCTGTGACAAAGCAGCCGCCTCACATGTTAATTCTTAGCTCACCTCCTCCCCATCATGGCTATATTCTTCCTCCCAGCCTTTTTGACACTCATTTCCACTTGTATACAGTACAGTACTTGCCGGGAGTGAGTTTCATCCTAGGAACCAATTTTCGTCATATCCCTGCTTGATCTGTTGTATTTCATGTGACTTTTGACAAGTTGGCCAGCTGCAATGGCAGACATCAAAGAGAGTTCCCCTGCCAAGACAGAACCAGCAACTACGGTGGCCAGGAGCTGGGAATTCGACCCTGGGGATTCTTTGTTCGCACCCTTCACGCCAAGCAAGTTGAGGCAAGCAGATTGTGATGCTAATTGGGTTCCACCTCCAACAGTGCCAACCTGGAAATGAGAAACATTGATGATCAGGAATGACACAACAATTATGAACAGAAACAAATGCTAGCACGCGCTTATGCACTGTGACAGATTTCCAAACCAACTGAAAACGTAAAGCTGAATGATTGCAGTAGGTAGACAAAAAGATGTAAGTTCATTTACGGAAGCAAAAGTTCCAAAAAAGAGTTAACTAAGCATTTGTTGATTTTGGAGAGGAAATCCTCAGAACTATCGAGTTACCACCCACTGAGGACAACCAATAAATGTAACAAAAAAAAAAATTGCTCATGACAAAGAAACAAAGATTGCTTTGAATGTTTAATACCTCGATGGAAGGCATGGTTACAGATATATGAAGATCGTTGCCATCGTTGACAGCCTCCATCATCGTGATACAGTGAGAACTTTCTATATTTTGTGCTGGATCCTGCCCAGTGGCTATGTAAATAGCAGAGACAATATTGGCAGCATGAGCATTAAAGCCACCAAGAGCACCAGCAACAGCAGAGCCAGTAAGGTTCTTGAGCATGTTGAGCTCAACGAGGGAAGGAACCGTGGTTTTCAATACCTTTGTCACCACATCTCGAGTAATGATAGCTTCACAGACAACTGACTTTCCACGCCCTTCAATCCAATTGACAGCAGCTGGTTTCTTATCAGAACAGAAATTCCCTGCACCATGAATGACAAATCAAAGGTGAATTCCAACACCGAAACATCAAACCAAGTCCCTGCAATCTGCCGTTAATTTTGGTCAGTCAAAGCGGGGACCAATCCACCGTCTTATCAGAGGTCAATATATACCAAGTAACGCAACACAAAGAATAGCGTGCAAGAAACGTGACAAGATTTCTTGCATCCAAGATAATAATCATATAGATATTATCCTAAGAAAAGATACAGCATGATAAATAGCAATGGTGTGACAAAAAGACTGGTTATAAGGCAAGAAACAGATTTCAATCTCTATTCAGTCTTTTAGTGCTAATAATTGTCACCTAACAATTAGAGTTACAATCCAGAAGTAACATTCGTGTGTGTGTGTGTGTGTGTGTGTGCAACCTCGAAAAGTAAAGAACACTATAGGGAAATTTCAGAAATAATTTAAGCAATAAGGGGTATTTAGTACTAACCAGAAATACCGATAATATCCATATCAGGAAAATCATTTTGAAGGAAGTCCAGTACATTCTGAACACCTTTAGAAACCATGTTCATCCCCATGGCATCACCAGTGCTGCAGCTAAATCTAATGTAAAGATTTTTACCCGCAATAGCACATTTGATATCTTGAAGTCTAGCAAATCTACTTGACCTGGTAATATTAACAAAAATAAATAAATAAATAAATCAAATAGTGATCATCCACAATGGTTATCAAGTCAGACAAATCAAAATAAAGTGCCCAAAGAAATATAATTTTTTATCACAAATAAATAAATAAATAAATAAAACCCTATCAGACCAATAACTTGGCAAGGATCTGAATCTGAAAAAGACTCAAATCAGTTGGGAAACGAACATAAAAACCATCAGACAGGGAAATCATTAATTACAAATATCTGGAAATAATTTGGCATTGAATCCACCTTTTCAATAAATCCCAGAATCAGATACACTTACCAGTGACATGCGAAACACGAAACCAATCAACATCATCGTTGTTCACATTCAAACAAAATAAATGTCAATGATTCAACAAGTGTATATGGCGACAATTCGAACAGTTGACCCATCAAATTAACCAATTGCTCAGCAGAAAAAAAAAAAAAACTCACATTCCATTCAGAGTCGAATAATTCATATACTTCAGAAAAAAAAAAAAAAGAGGAGGAGGAGGAAGAAGAAGAAGAAGCTTACTTGTTGAAAACAACAGATAACGTATCAAAATTGAGAGGGTCCTCCATGAAGAACTTCAATTCTGTAGCCCTTTTCGCGGAGGCGAACCTCACCACTGGAGCTCTGGTCATGGCATCTCGGAGAAGCACACACGTGGCACCTCCAGATGCATAGATGGCTTTGCAACCCCTGTTGGTGCTCGCAACCAAGCAGCCTTCCGTGGTGGCCATTGGTACTGAGTACTCGCAGCCATTGAGCAAAAGCGGCCCCGCAATTCCTACCGGAATCTGTACGTATCCCACTGGCATCTCGCAGCACTGCCCCAAAATTGAATCATAATCGAACCCTTCTAACGGCAATCCCTCTAGAGATCTACCCACCAGCCTCTGGACCGCGTCGCGCCGGATTTTAGCCGCTCTAAAGCAATCTCCGAGCTTTGATTCCAAAGAATAAGAAGGAACTTTCCACGAAACAACAGATTTAACGAGCTCTTCATCGTCTTGGGAGACCAAGGGTGTAGTGGGAAGGTCCATTAATCTAGGTCTAGCAGAAACAGAGGACGGCACGGGACAATGAATATTTCGATCTTCGTTCACAATGAAACGCTGTTCGTCGTCGTTTTCAAGATCCCAAGCCGAATTTCGCGAAATGATGGATTGAACAAAGTCAATTCCAAAGAAACCTAAAAGGTAAATGAATGACGCTATTAGAGTAACAATGGCGGCAAGCTCGGAGAGTGTAACAACGTGAAGCGGAATAGATGTACGGATCTTTTCGCGCCACCGGTGGAGAAGAAAATATGCGACGGAGAAGAAAAGCGTGAAGAAAATGCCGTTAGTTAGGTATAACGGAAGGGGGAGGGCGTCGGAGGCTTTCGGAGACCGCTGATCGACGGCCTCTTGAGCGGAGGAGGCGGCGGAAGGTGAAGAAGTAATAGGCTTATGCTTTTGATTGTATTGAGACTGAGAGGGTAAGGGAGGCCTCCGGCGAATGTCCATATTCTTCCGATTGCAGGTTAGAGAGAGAAAAGTGGAATATGAGAGGTGTATAGAGAGAGAATGTTTTTGTCCTCTTCTCTTTTCAAATTCAATGGAGGTGCCATAATTTCGGTAATTCGGGGAGTTTATATACAGTAGGATTGGTGGGGTGGGATCTATAATATGCGGGCATTTTCTTTTTCCCTATCGTATTCGAGACTAATTCAAAACAGGGAAAATTAAGGCATTGTTTGTCATTTATTATTGAGTTGAAAATTAAGTAATGAATAATATATTTTAGAGAATGTATAGTTAAAATTTAAAGTAACTTTATTAATTTGTGTATAGAATATTTTATTGAGTGAATGTGTGGTGAAAAATTTTAATGTAGCAAACAATATTTTAAAATAATGGAAGACAAATGGAGCCTAAATATGAACAAAGTTTTCAAGATACACTTTGAAAAATAATTATGAAATCTTTTAAAAAATCAGGTAATTAAATTTGTGATCTCGGATAAAATTTTATGACCTGATTTAATTAATCAAGTCATAATTACAATAATACAATTTATGGTAATAGACACCAACTAGTCACAAACAATACGAAATTACGATTACAAAGACACAATTCTGAGTACAATTATGTATTTTAGTCAAATACTTCATGGATCACATAATATTTATTAATCACAAATTATCCAAAATTATGGTCACAAAGACACGACAGTTACATAATTTAATCATAAATCACACATTTAATAGTTCATATATTATTTATTAGTTACAAATTACCAGGTCATAATTGTTCAATTAATTTTAGATGTACGCTATCCTCACACACCATCCACATATTCTCTCCTATTCTTTAATAGCTTTCTCCGCCTCACCACCATCGATAGACGCTGGTTTTCTTCTCAACACCTTACACTAGCCCACCACCTTCGACAACCATAGAGAAAGAGAGACGGAGAAAATGGTTGCCATTGTAGCCCAACTCCCCCTTCCTCAAAATTCTCTACCACCTCCATAATAAGAAATGACAGTGCCTATACAACCACACCACCTTCACTTTCAACCGAACCACTGCCAACTGTAGCCCGTTGGACAACCAGAGACTTCTAGATCTACATCGAAAGGGCCTTCACCACCACCACCACCACCACCACCATCTCAACCTGCCTCTGGGGCATTACTGTCACCATTTTCGTCCATGAATTCTTTCCCTTGAATTATCTACCACAAGACACCCTCCATCAGATCTTCACCAAACAATAAGCACAAAATCATTCCACCACCGTTACATCCATGATTATTCCCAAACCTCTCCAAATATGTCATCGTTACAAACACACACAAATGAGATCAATGGGGACTATAAGTGGTGGCAGGTAACTATGAGATCTAATTTTTATATCTGCAGCGACAAACGAGTGGGGGTGGGTAGGGATGGAGTAGCGATGGTGGGCAACTAGGAACAGTAACAAAGAGTGAGGCAATGGGATTGGATGTTTATAGGAAAATAATTTCATCAAAATAACAATCTAAAAAACATGCAGTAAATAAGTCATCTATTAAGTTCAAATTACCTAATAATGGATGGTGAATCAAAATCAACATAAATTTCAAGTCTTCATTGAGGACCCATTTTATAACTGTAGGGGTGAAATTGAGACTTAGGCAGCACAACTGAAATCTCATATGTGAGAAACATTATGTTCATGATCAAATGCAAATTGTAAATATGAATATTGATAATAAGTAGTTGATTTTATATGTAACATGTAATACGTCATGAACCTAAACAAAAGCTAGGAGTAGGGGTGTCATTTCGCTCATCGGCTCGAATGGCCTGGGAAAACCCCGAGCTGACCTGGCTTGCGGCTCGGGTCGAGCCCCATTTTGGGACTCGACGAGCCACGCGACAGGCCCGTGTCACGGGTTATTTTCTGCCCGTGACAAGCTGGACTTAAAATAATTAAATTAAACCATTTACAGGCAACTAGATGTTGCCTGGTTTGTAGGCAACTGCCTGATTTTTTATTAAAAACAAATTAAAAATGAAACCATTTGCAAACTGCCAGATATTTTTCAAAAAAGTCGTGAGTCGGCTCGGCTTGATAAGGCCCGAGCTCAAAACTCAAATTGAACCTAATTTTTTTGGCTGAGCAAAAGTTCGGCTTGGCTCGTACAAAAAAATTTGAACTATTTTTACTCGAATCGAGCTCGAGTTAGCTTGTTGACATCTCTAACTAGGAGTTTTGTTTTCATGTATAATGGTCTAGCAATTTTGATAAACGACTCGACTAGTCCATTTTATATATGGACATGAGCCATCGAATGTTCAATTACAATCCCAATTGACGTGCAATACTCATTGAATGCCTATGATATAAACTCATCAGTATAAATCAAGATAAATTGTATTGATTGAATAATCAAAAATTGAGCTCGTAATTTTATTATTTGAACAAGTAGTTTAGCAAAAACTACATTCCTAGTAGAAAGTAGGTAGAGGTTTGACAATCTAATAGAAGAATCCATTAAGAACATAAAGTAACGAAACAATTCGCATGGTGAGTGTATCGCCCCACTCATAGCTTCATAAATTCTTTCCAAGAAAATTAAAATTAAATATTGACCTTTGTGTTGGAAAGTTTAATGATTAACTTGCTTTCATAATTATTAGGTAAAAGAATATCTTGGTTCTTTAGAAGATGTTTAAGTGAGTTGTTAATTATTCGGTGCATCACAATAATTCTTGGATGTCTAAGTCGATTTTCTTGTATCGTCTTAATGTGATATCAATTGCAGCGGATATTTTTAAAATTAAGTAAATTTCTTTTGATATTTTTGGAATAAAGTACAATATCATATATAATTTTATATTATTTGATGCAATACGTAATATAGCATGAACCAAAACACAAGTTGAGAGTCTTGTTTTCCTGAGTAATGGTCTAGCAATTAATTATAGATGTTTGATAAATGACTTCGCTATAAGCGCTAAAACTACAAACCGCAAATGCACGGGTTACGTTTAAGTAATAAAGTGGACGATGAGTTTGAATCGATCATTCGAGAAATGTTTACTTCTAACTATATAATAATTAATTTAATTCTAACAATGTAACACACAATAAAATTTTGAATTTTAAAATAAAAAAAAATACTAAAAAAATTACAAAATAGCAAATCTAAAATTAGAAATAATTGGGAGGATAAAGTAATTGGGATTCTTGATTTTAATTAACCGTCGTCTAATTAATTTCACTAAACTCAAATTAACAAAATAACTTAAACCTATCTTATATAAATGATAAAAAGAAGAAGATATATAGCAATACATTAGAAAATAATAGATGAAAAATAAGATTAAAAATAAAAACCTGTCTTTAGGTTGGATTCTTGAAAGTTATAATAGCTTGATCTTGATTTTTCCCCAAAATCTCTCCACTTTTCTTAATTTTTTTCTCCTCTGCCCTAGTTCTTCCCATTCTCTCTCCAAAATGTTTGGGAAAATGCAGGTTGAATGAATAATGAAAATAGAATAGGGTTAGTGGCCTAATTTTTGCCTTTTAAATGCCAAAAAATTTATCCCAAATATTACCCAAAAAACATCCCAATTAAAAAGGATATAACAAAACGAGGGTAGAAATTTCTGCACCAAAATGCGTGCGCGACTGCGTGGCAATGCGTCTCACACACACAGTTCAGTTCAAGGGCGTTCTGCACTTGAGCTGAAGAGGCAAGCCTTGAGCGCCTTCTTTTTGCAGCTCAAGTCCTCCATATATTGCGCATCAGGTCCTTCAACTTTGAGCTTGCATATTTTTTCCTCGAATTTTAACTTTTAATTCAATTTTTCCTTAGTAGATTGCATCCAAGATCCTTCAACTTTTGGCACTTTAGTATTTTGGTCCCCACCTTCACATATTTGTATGCTTTTGATCCCTTTTCACTTCCTTTTGCTTTGTTCACTTTCAATTGGAGGTTATGACCTACAAAAGCCATAATTACATAATTGTGAATAAAAATTCACTCATTTAACCAATATTAAGTATTTTTAGGCATCCAATAAATGTGTGAAACCACAATTATTAAGCCCCTAAATGTTCAAATACATTTCCAATTGACGTGAAAGAATAATTGAATGCCTACGATCTAAACTCACCATCATCACCAAGATGAATTATCTTGATTGAGTAATAAAGAAATTGAGCTCGTGATTTTATCATTTGAGCTAGTAGTCTAGCAAAAACTACATTTATATGGAAAGTATGCAGATATGGGACCATCTAGTAGAAGAACCAAATTAAGACCATAAAGTAGCGAAATGGTCCGCATGGTGGGTGTACCAGTCAACATATATTTTCATGAATTTTTCTAAGAAAGTTGGAGATTTAACATTGATCTTTGCAGTAGAAAGTCTAATGACTAATTTACCTTATGAACAACTAACACCTAAATAAGCAAAAGAATCTTCTGATTGTTTAAAACATCTCCATATGAGTTGTTAATTATTTGGTGTATCATAATAGTTCTTAGATGTCAAAGTCGATCATGTTAAAGTATAAACTTTTTTGAATCATTGGAAATTTCCTTTTTTAACTTTTATTATTTTTCCCTTTAATTTTCTTCATACTATTTATTTTTTTATTTCAATTTTCTTTTTAATTCTTTTTTATAATTTCATTTTTTCTTTAATTTTAATGTTTGTTCATTTTTTTATAATTTCCTTTTTCCCCTTTAATTTTTTTCCCTATTTATTTTTCTATAATTTTTATTTTCCTTTTTTTTAGCGTGCGATGAAATGAATTTTTCTTATGTATAGTAGTATACAATTTGGTTGATTTAATTTTTAGATATTATGCTTTGTTCCATAATATCTTGTATAAGGTTTTGACGTTTGAAATTATTGCAGGATAGAGTATAGCCTCGACGTCGACTGAGAGATCATTCCAGGAAAGTTACATCGAATTTTAAGTTTTCCAGCTTTATAATGGTTATAAAGGGGCTTTATGATGAACATGCAGCTATATTACGGCAATCTTGCCTACGAAATTTCTATCCATTGATCCACATGGACAAGTGGAGAATTAATTTATCATCCAATTTGTATGAATACTATTGTGATATGTAGTATATTGTATATTATTTTTATTAAACTTGTAAATATTGTATATTTAATGGTACATTGTATTTTAATTTAAACGTATTTTTAACTATGAATATATTTAATTATATAAGTAATTGTGACTTGTATTTTAATTAGATCAAACTAGATTATAAGGCAAAATTTCAATAAAATTTAGAACAAGCTAGAAAAATGGCAAAAGTTGAAAAAAAAAAGTTTGGGGGACCTTATTGCAACTTTTTAATAGTTGATTCGGACCATAAAACGATGATCGAAGATTAAATAGACTCAATTGGATGCAATTGAAGTTGAAGGATCAACCAAAAAATGTGATTGTAAAAAAGGGCGTTTGCTACATCTCGTCTTGGCGCTCGAACGATCATTTTAGTGAGCTCGTCGCTCGTTAGCCATGTAGCTAGCGTTCGATCGGGGATCATTAACATGTGGCCTATACTCTAGGATCTTTTTCTTTTTTATATCTAGCTTAATCTAACTTTTCTGAATTTAATTATATAGTTAAAGAGTACATATATTTAATTGTATAAGCAATTGTAATTATATTCAATTTCATATTTAATGACGAAAATATTAAGGAAACAAATAAAGTACTATAAATACAAAGATTACAAAAAATAAAGTATTATAAATTGGCTAGTATGGCCTGTTGCGCCGTACTAACTGCACTTACGCAATCGAGAAAACTCTCTGGTATTTTAAACGTACATTTACGCTTAGGAGTACGCGGTCTGATATCGGGTGGCAACAAATTATTAAGTGGGAGAATGTGGTCGGAAACTTGTCACTTGACTTCATTTGATAGATGAAATATAGTTTCGGCATATGATGCACTCCAAAAATCAGCCGTGTAATAATGAGTGCATAAAGTGTGTGGTAGAAAGCCTCTGTGCATAACCACTGCAACTACATGTGCACATGAAAAACTCTCCAACTGAAATCATCTACACGTGCAGGTGTTATCATTCAAGTCCACTATGTATTCGATATTACATCTACATCTAACGAAGAAGTGAAACTGATCTAGTGGTTCCACACATACCTTTCTCATTACCTTGAGGGTTTTGAAGATTTTATCTTCCTGAGTTGGGATTAGTACACTTGCAAGTATTTTCTGTGCATACTTGCAAACTACAAAGAACTCATTTGTGTCCATCTTCGTCGTTCATAAATGCCTACCACAACTGTCGTCTACACAGATAATTGTGTAGGTAGACTTGTTTGATTTCTTCACTTTGAACTCGAAGTTTTATTTCGTTGCAATCATGTGCACAGCTTCTTGCATATCTCTCATCATCTCAAATAGTTGCTCAGTAGTAAATCTTCATTTTCGAGAACCATACGCGAACAATTAGAAACCATGTACTCAGCCCTATCTGTGAGTTTCCACTTGACTCATGTCCCTAACTGGATAAATCTATCAGATCCTAGTTTGTAAATGGGATTTCCTCCTTGTTATCTTGAACTACCTCGTGAATTCTATCTGTAACAATGAGATCATGGTATGTAGCAACTGTCTCAAAAGTAGCAACATCATCCTCACGAGCTATTTTCACTATGTCCCCCAAAATCATTTACATTATGATCCCGACATCAAAATATTCATATTCACTTTCGAGGATATTGTTTCTCATTAAATCTACGCAAAGAGGAGTCATGCGATCTCTATTCAAATTAATTAGCCACTTCATTTGCAGTTCAGAAGTAACATTTACAGGTGAAATTGTAATGCTTAAATGATCGTTATATAGAAATCCCAATTCCATATTATACTGGAGAGACGATGTTGAGGAAATTTTGTAATTTAAGATACATTTTTGCATATGATGTAACAGATCTTATCAAAAATTTAGAAACATCTCCATCACTCGTCAATTTTCATGCCCATCGACCATTTTCATTCCTTTGAAATTCACCAAAGTAACAAATTGGGATGAGTGCTAATTCCATATATGCATTACAAGTCAAAACCTTTTTAAAAAGTTAGATTAACCGCAAGGAAATAATAAGGGCATTGAAGATTTTATTAAAAAAAGGACAGCTAGGCCATCTGTAATAGACGGCCAAGAATTTGTCTGAATTTTAGAACACACGTAGATGAAATTTTTTCTCGTTTTTTGCTTAAAATTTTTATAGATCTATTGATTAAAATGTAGAAATTTATCTACGTGTTAACATATGTCAAAATAATTTGTTTGCATCTAGTAATTTGTTTGTATGCCATTTTGAATCTAGTAATTTGTTTGCATCCATTTGACTCTTGATCGCATTATGCTATATTCACTTATAAAATGAAAGAAAGTATATATGAATGCCTCTTATTGCTGGCTAAATAAAATATTGATTGTCTCGTTTCTTCTTGAAATATTCAAACTTTCAAAACTTTCCACTATTCATCAATAACCAGTTAAGTAAAAAACCTTTTATTCATTTCATTATTTTGTAGATTTAGCAAAACGTCAACGAATTACAGAATATAATTCCACATTTCACAGTTGCATTTTGACATATAGTTCTGCTCAAGTATTTTGTATGTGTTCAAAATTTAGACCTGGTTTCTTTTCAGCAATTATGTTCTTGATGTTTGGTTCCTAATTAATGTGTAACTATGAGTTTTATCTCAGTATGTTATGCAACTCATGAAAAGCCTCTTAACAAGATTAACTGGAAAGTGTATTAGCTTCTTTATTTTCTTGAATGGGATGGAAATAAATACGTTGTAAAGTTGCCAGATGAGTGAACCTGTGTTTTGGATATATCATGCTGCATTACCTGATTAGTTTTCTTGTATCTCTTTGGTTCAATCTCTTGTAATTAATATGATTGGATTCTCATCATCACTTAAGTTGTCATTCACTGTAATGTAAAATTTCTACTATTCTAGTTTGTCCTAACCTAACCCATCCTGGCATGACACACCACTTTTAATGTCAAATTTAACTGTCAATCTCGAAATTTGTAGAACCTTCTGTTGAGATAAAAAAAAAATTTGAGTTATCCTGAATTTTGAGGATTTCTTGTATGGTAGGGTTGATTGGGGTTCAAGTTTGTTTTATCCTTGTTTAGTTTTGTAAATTTAGTTTATTTTGTGATTTGATCTAATTAGTTATTTGGAGGATATTGTCCTATAGATTTTATTGAGTATTGCATGTAAGTTCATTTTGAGTTTCAAATATGGGTAGAACTTGAGGTTATGATATTATTTGAGTACTTGTGTGTAGGGGCTGTTGCGTTTTTTTTTTATGTCGCAAGTGTACGATATCGTAACAAGTAATATAGTGGACTTTTGAGTCCGGATTATCGTTCCCACGAGGACTATACTTCAGATCTTAATCTAATTTTTCTAACATTTATTCGACGAAAGCAAGCAAATAATTATGATAATTTTTCCTAACTACTTTTGACTGATTGAAAATAAATAAAATATAGCAAACACAGATAATTGGATAAACAAATATGTGATGAATATTAGGACAAAATAATTTCATCTATTGATCAAATTTATTTTTAATTTAAAATTCATAACCTAATATAGTGTTCGGTCGAATTCTTCTATTGTATTCAATTTACCCCTCTCGAGTTCTCATTGAGCTTATT
>CAIGRB010135345.1:30621-42583 GCA_903798255.1 Fraxinus quadrangulata
CAAGGAATTCATCTTTAAATTTTGTCATTTTTCGCCACTTTTGCATTCTTTTCTCCAATTCTACATTAAACATAACATTTAACCTACAATACACAATATAATCCTAATTAAGTAGAATTTAATTAAAAAAATAAAAAAAAATATCATGATTTAAGGCAACAAATAAGTGTATAAAATACACTTATCAGTGGCACATTTATGAATGCCATTGGTATTGTCATTAAATTTGACATAGCTTTCCATAACCTTCCTTCGGGACTATCACTGCTACATTTCTATATTATTGTCTTCCATTTATACTTCATATAACTTTGTGCACGTAACTGGATTATTTTGATGTGTTTCATAGAGATTCAACTATTTCCTCCCCTAATTATTATTTATTATATTCTCTTTTATGTTAATTTCATCGTCCTGCATGTGGTGGTGTTGATTTCTACAACTTATGTACATCTGAGATATCTCTTTGTATTATTCTCTATGTTAAAATGTTTTAAGTGAACTATTTAATTTGTTACAATGAAAGTTTCTGTCGATATGAACTGTCGTTCTTGATGGATGAACAGTCCTCTATTTTTTAATTTGTCGTGATGAACTGTCGTTCCCAATAGGTCATCGCAATTATTCTCGATAGATTAGTCGAGTCATCTGTCGACGTGAACTGTCATTCTCAACAGATTAATTGTCGTTCTCAAAAGTTAAAGACAATATTTCTTGACATATGACAACTTCTCGACATATCAGTTTGACAGTCATCTATCCACATGTCTAATTTTGGTTCATTCGAACATTACACATGTTTTTTTTTGCTTTCTTATATGTGTATTTTGCATTAACATGTACGAAATATTATGATCTGACTTTTTTGCTTTGCTATTGTACCTTGTTCTTATAGATGAATTTTCAATTCCCCGTTTTCGAGAAATGCGCACTTGCGCACCCACATTTCTCAAAGGAGCAATTTCAAGTACCTAAAAACCGTATTGGAAAATTTTGATGGTCGACAACGAGAAGATTTTGACAACTCATGCCTTGGATTCCTAGCCGATATACCTAACATACAATTCTCGATCCAATCAATCCAACAACTAGTTTTCAGATCCATTCGAACTGTTAAGGCAAAAGAATTGTTGTTTAATGTACAAGGGCACCTAACAAGGTTCAGACTGCAATAGTATGAAGTCGTGACAGGATTAAAATGTGGTCTCGTATTGGAAGGTGATGAGTTTACTAAAGTCATGGAAAAAGGAGACTCAAGGAAAAATACTTCAAATCTATGGAAAAGACTCCATATGCCCAACTCGAAAAGGCTTTTCTCCAACCTTGCTTTAGTTTTCGAATGAGTATTCAAAGCTCCGGATAATAATGTGGGTATCGATATCGATGTATTGTCAACCGTCGACAATCTGGACATATTTTTTGACTACTATTAGGGTAAAATGTGGTAAAATCGTCTGTTGAGGGGATTTCGGGGTAGTTGGACAAGGAAAATTCTTGAGATTAAGGCAAAGAAGAAGATCAATTATATAATTCACGAATTTTCCTTTACCATACAAGTACGAATAATTATTTTTGAAAATGTATTCATTATTATTTCAATATAAATATATTGTCATGTGCATGAAAACTCTTGTAACAATGGTATTTTTTCGGAAAAATATGGGCGTTTGAGGCAGGTCTCGAAATTGGTGAAAGATTTGGTAAAAAGCTTGGTAAATCGATCGCAAAGGCTTTTTAGCTGGACGTCTACAAAACAACTGTAGTAACGTACGTATCAGACATTTTTCAAGAACGAAGATATATTTGATCATGTTGAATCTAGCCAATCTTTTAATATGGAAACTGTATAGAATATATTCTCATGGACATTCAATTTATGTTTTCACAGCTACAAGTGTATGCGACTCTGTGTCCTACCGAAGAGGAGCGTGATCAACCACATGTCTCCACTCTCGTACATTTTGAAGATACTCTCGTGCCTGAGTTGGACGACATTGCAAGGAATATTGTCGCCCACAGTTTCATTAGTACTCAAACTTGGAATCAATGACATGTTTGTTAATATTGCAATTGTTGCTTTGAACTAGATGGAGAAAGCATCGACCCCGAAGGTGTGTGCCTGAATGACTAGGAGGGTTCATTGTCTAGTAAGAAGTAGGATGTGAAGGGTACGTATGTGAAGTATGAAAAATTCAAAATTTTAAAGACTCTAATCTTATTCTCTAGTATACAAATTTGGAATCGATGGCATTCTGTTAATATTTCAACTATTGTTTTTAACTAGATGGAGTATGCATCTACCCCGAAGGTGTGTGCCCAAATGACTAGAAGGGTCCACTGTCTAGTGAGAAACAAGATAGATGTCAATAGTATGTATGTGAAGTATAAGGAATTCAAAATTTGAAAGACTCTAATCTTGTTCTCTAGTATACAAACTAGAAATCGATGACATATTCGTTAATAGTGCAAATGCTTTTTTCAACTAGATGGATGAGGCATAGGGCCCAAATATCATGTCAGGAGAACGAGGAAGTTCCTCGGGTTGTGACGTGATGGGGAGGATGGTAAGTTTTGTAATGGAAAAGTTATACTAAGTTGAATTCTGATTATATATTTATGTAAGTTGAGTTGAAAACTAATGTTGAATACCTTCTCATAATGTTACAACAATGCTGGATAATGTCATAGAGGAAAGTACACTGTCCACTTCTAATGCCATGGTCCAACCTGAAGGTAAGTTCTCAAAGAAGGATTCATGATATTGATTTTAGGTAGCCGAGCGGATAATTAGATGTTGGTAGGCTATATTATGTTATTATTTTGGATAAGTAATTAAGCCCGTACTACTTTTGCGTAGGTGATGTCACTGACATTCTAATGATGGCCACCATACTTGTCGAAGGCGATGATGTAGTTAAAACAAATAGACTGCGATCGATTGCCTTCGCTTTCTTGCATCATCTAACATGACTCTATACACCAAGGGAAGGAGAAAAATATTCAAGAATTAGTGCCAACAAAGTTAGTTAATACTATGATAAACACTACTTGGTGGTTGCATATATCTGTGCATACTTACCTTTGTCGTTTCCACAAAGGAGAATTGTTGTTTCCATTTTTTACAACTTTTGGATGTAGCGTCGATGCTATCTTTGTGATATGTGAATTTATGAATTTATCATACATCGTTATGTCTGTCGTTTCTTTTGTATGCGACATTCAGGATAATGCGATCATCGACTATAATTATTTATTGTACTTTTGTCATGGATTCATATGGTAACGTCTGTACTGAATGTTGCAACCAACTATCGAGAATGACAGGAACCTTCTGTCAGGATTGATAGTTTTACTTTCGGGATGCGATGAAATATTTTGTATATAACTTTAAACATGACTAATGTCTGTAAACGGTAATGAAACGTCAGCAATAATATAACTTCCGAACGTATAACACCAGCATTGTGACATGCAAAAAACAACCATGGACAAGTTAGGAACAAAAATATTTTGTTGGGACTGACAGTTGAATTGTCGGAACGTAATGAAGTAATCTGTTTATGTGAGAACATTGCTGTGAAGTTATAGCAATACTATTGATGTTTGCAAACGATAATGCTAATATAATTTAAAAATGTATAGTTCCATCGTTGAGTCATACAAAATACAACTTTGACCAGTTTCAGACATCAAGCCTATTTACGTGAGTGGTGTTACAATAGGGTTGAAACATGTGGTCTGGTTATGGTCAACTCTACCACAACGAATGTATTTCTTGATTTATAGGGTATACTCGTATCTGGATCGCTTGTGTCATGTGGGTGGTTTGTCTGGAAGGCGACGTACAATGGATGGGAAAATATGAATATATCTAATTATGTTCGGAACAACCTAGTCCACTTCCCTCGCAACATGATATATAGCTTCGCTGTAGGCACCCCTCCAATAGTCCGCTATGTAATAAGGGAATCATAGATTGTACAATGACTCACCTCTCAAGAAAGCAACACGAGTTGCATAAACACACGACATACGATTTAGTTGAACTTACAACAAGTGCACGTATTTTCCAAAACGTCTACCATGTTCGTGTCAGTGGATATACCAACATGTGTTAACTTATTTGTCAAGGCATGAGCTCGAAACCTAATACCAGCTTCAAATGTTGTCCATAACTTGTTCTCCATCCTCGATGACAATAAGGTACTACATTTGGTTACATTTGTTCGATATTCATAAAACTACTTCTGCATAGTACTCCGAATGTGTTTAACCAAGCATGTGATCGGTAACGAACGAGCATGTCTCAATATTGAGTTCAAAGATTTCGCGTTGTTGTTTGTCATAATGTTATATCGTTGTCCGGTGAATAGTGCTCGTGACCAATGTGAAAAACCTGCTTGCTCCGAGTACCCATAAGTTGTTGTACTTACCCTACGAATCTATCCCATAAGTAGTTCAAACTCTTCAATGTGATAAGTTGTAGCAGCTCGTTTGAATAGACAAATTGAACTTGCGTTGTTGTACCGTTGGATTACGTTCTTTTCCATATGCCACATATAACCATGGTGAGACAAAGGAAATAAGTGATTAATGGCTTTTTCAATATTTTTTTTTTGTTTGAAACAAATATGAGTTCATCTGAGTCACCTATAAGATCTCTCAACTTTGACGAAATCACATTCATGATTTATTTGTTTTGGCATCTACGATCCTCATGTTAAGGGATAAATTTGTTTGTTGGCATCTTGGACAGTTGCCTATAGAAATGTACCTTTGTAAGGACCTTTCAAGTGACTACTGTCGGCACAAATAAAGGACATCAAGTAGTACATGTAACCACAAATGCTTGCACCGAAAGCTAGGAAGAAGTAATGAAACCTGTTACGAGAATCAACTTCGATGTGGGTTACTATCCCAGGTTACTTTCTCCTAGGACGTGACAGTAAGCTATCTTTCGGTCTACCATGTAACATGTGCAAAGCATGCTATACACATGCTACATGCAAACTTACGTTCCATGTCACGTGCAATAGAAGTATGTTCATACGGTCGGTATGATTATCCAATCCTTCCAATATGTGCTCGACAAGCGTAAAAAACCGTGTCATCTTATTCACTGTAAAAAAAAATGTCAAACTTAATGTTAGTGTAGCGAGAGTGATTAAGGAAAATGATATTTATACATTTCGTGTATACATTAAGATAAATATTGTCTGAAGTGTAAAATTTTGTGCCATGAATTATTTTAAGTATTGATGAAATCAAAGGTGAAAAAGTGCAATTTCGCTACAGTGACATTAAATTTTACAGTTTTTTACCGTGACTAAGGTGACACACTTTTTTAACTTTAATTTAAGCAGAATAAGAAAGGAAGTGCATAAAAAATGAGATGCAATTGGATATGAGATCTGGCTGTCAAAAATACCTGAGATTCGATTTCAAGTTAAGACATTATGTACGTGTGAGGTGTCTAGCCCAAGTTGTCCCTTGCGGTGTCACGTTTTTGTTTAGTTGAAAATTAATTAATTTAAAAGTTAATATTACGATCAATTTACATTTATAAAATTTGCCTGGCAGTTCTTTGCATGAGAACCGCAATGTTAACATCATAGCACGCTATTACTGTCATAAGCAACGTTCTAGAAAGTTCGACTAGTTTTAGAGTTAGGAGAAAGCGTCTTGCCTCACGCCTGGACAAAAATAAATAGGCAACTTTATGTTGATCGTCCAAGGCACATATAGAAAAAAAAAAAAAAAAAAAAAATGCACGTCCCATTTTTTACAAGTCGTACTTTCTTGTTTTGAAGTCTAACTTAACAAAATACTCAACCATTACTAAAATTTTGAAGGAAAATAAGTCTAATAACAAATCCACCTTAGCCCAAAAACAACCTAACGAAACAAAGCACTATTAATTTAGAATATTATGAGAATTCTTTTTATTGAAAATTTTAAAAATATGTATGAAATTCCTATACATTTTTAAGTTGTCTTATTTTTATTTAGTTATTGTTCTGAAATTATTAAATAGAAAAATATATTATACGTCTAGACTCGGAAATCTTGAGCCCTGAACTCCGTGCGATGCAATATCTTACTCCTTTTAAAATATTGGTAATGAGTTACATTAGTAAGTTTTAATTAAATATTTTTGCAGCCATTATGCATGAAAATTATGATAAAGGACTTGATTGGGAACGTTCTGGAATTTATTGGGTACATTATTTTTAAAAAAAATTTTCTTGAACTTTATCAACACGTTTTTTTTTTTTTTTAATTTTTGTAACAAGAAAAAAGGAATAGATAACATAAGAAGTGCTTTATAAATATTGAAAATTGTGCCGATATGTATTTTTTTTATTGATAATTTCTTTTATTATGTTCTGTAATAATTCATTTTGACGATTTTATATTAAGTCCTTGTTTGCCATCCATTTTATCAAACATTGTTTGCTACAATAAACAATCTGAGCTTGTAAATTTTTAAATCCATGTGCTCGTTTCTATCTCAATCAGATCGAATTGCTTCTTTAGAATTTCATCTTGAAATGTTTTCAAATTCTTATATTAGTTAATATTCTTATTATTATTTAATGTGCGACTTATCCAGTAACATTTAATCCCTTTTACATTTTTTATTTAATTAGTTTGGCTTTTTTTTTTTTTTTTTTCTGTTATGTTTTTCTCGTTCGAATTTGAACAAATAGGATTATATATTCAAGTAAAGACTTGTTGGTCGATTTGATTTTCACACTAGTCAAATTACTATATTTGTTTTTAGAATATTAAGCATAATTTCAGCAAATAAATGCGTGTGCGCGCGCGCCAACAATTTCCCTCAGAAAAACTAGGATGAAGAAATCATTTTTTTTTCTTTATTTACTTGTTTACAATCAAACGCAGGGAAGGTTTGAGACTTTAGGTGTAAGAAATTAAAGGTTCGAAATCTCATTACCTTCAAAGTTTTGGGACCCCAAGTAAAATTTGTCCATATGTTTTAGATCAAATTCAGGGTAAAATTGTCATTTTACTCAAAATTAGTAATTTTTAGCTGTTCATCTAATTTTTACCCTCAAAAAAGGACACTTGGCGCTGACATGCTTATAACTCTAGAAATCAAATTTTCGAGACCCCACGTGAAATTACATTAATGTTTGAATAAGGCCACAAAAATTGTCACGATCGGCTCCGCTGTCCTCTTCACTATCACCCCCACAGTGTGTGATATATATATCATATTTATTATATGAAAGAAATATTTAAATTGTGATAGTTTGTTGACTGGTAGAAGATGTGAAATTTATGTGGGAGGTTGCGGTTCAAACCCGAAATTTGTATTTGTAAGTATTTATGCACGTTTTCATTGAGGTTTGTAAGTTTATAATATCACCACTAGTGTCAATTGCTTTGACAAGTTTTTGTCGAAGCTTCACTACACAAACGAGATTAAAAAAAAAAAAAAAAAGAACTCCAATAAGTGGAAGATAAAGTTTAGCATACAAGTTGAAATGGTTATCTCCGAATAGTCGTGCTTGCTTATTTTATTTTATTTTTTAAGTTAATTGTAGAGCAGATTGAGACCCCATTTACATATGGCTCAATTATGTTTCATTTGCTGAAACAAATTGATCATCAATTAATGTTCATTAGACTAGCATATCAACCAATACTTGTTTGTTGTGACCTAGAGTGGGGGTGGTTTCTTCGTCTTTTTAAAAATTAAAAATTTATTATTGTGATGGGTGTTGCATTTGAAGATTCTTATGGATTACATATTCATGGTTGTTAATTGTCAAAAGTTCTATGATATTAGCATGCGCAACACGCTCTATAAAGTTGATTGTCCTTGTCATTCATGAATGAGAACAATGTCGATCTCATGGACTCGGACATTTAGGTCCTTGAATACTTTTGGTACAAATGTGCTTATAATTTAAAATAAACACATGTTTAGTTATGTTTGGAAGTAAGTCAAATTTATTTTGAGTTACTTCTTCGGTTATTTAGACTTTACCTCCCGGATGTGACTCGAGTCCATGTTCACTAACAGGTAAGACTTCGCTCTTCACTCTTAGCACTTAAACACCTTCATCAATTTTAATTTTTAACTAACAAAATTATATTTTTATTTTCATTTATGAAAACGTTCTATTCATTCAAATTTTTAGAACTATCAGATGTTTCAAAGAGTTGACTATCAAGATCTCACTCTCACTCTCACATTAGGTTAGGGAATGGTGCCCCTAGGTCATGATTCATGATTATGACAATCGATTGCAGAATTATAAAATTATAATTTTTTATTTTTACTTGGTTGAGAATGAAATTAAATGAAGGGTACTTAGTTGAGAATGTTCTTGAATTTATTGGCCATATATGACGTGTTATATTTTTGGTTAATCATTCTAGATGGTTAATTCTTGAATGTTCTTGAAGCTCGTAATAGATTACTAACAAAGCATATTATCCATAGATTGCAACAAACAATAAAATTTGTAGCGTCAAACTCCAACTTCAATAAGGAAAACCAAGCTCTTATGACATATAACAATCATATCATTTGCTGACCATGCCATACACCGAGGCTTGGAATCCATTTCTTTTCAGCCATTAGAAACAAAGTTCGTCACCGGCTTATAAAATTTGAGTTATGGATAGTCGAGCGAAAATAATCGCGAGCTCCCCTCTTGTGAGTGCGTTGTCATTCAGGGTGTTAGACAAATAGCAAAACCCATAAAATCTTGGAATGATGCTACAGGTACAGGAACGAAAAAATACAAAGAAGACACAAACATGTGGGGCTCACTTTTTTTTAATAATATTTAAATTAGATGGGACCCACATCCATGTGACTCTTCTATGAAACTTCTAACATGAATAGTTACATACATTCAGCATTTTTCAAAATTTTGAGTAAAAAATGCTTTTCCAAGTTCAAGTACTGGTTACCTAGTAAATGCTCATAAATGATAAATCACACGATGGTACGGGAGACATAATATTCACTACCGTTGGTGGCTTTGCAGTCTTTGAGTTTTGCTGCAACACCTGGGGACCTCTGTTGGCTTCTGTCTAATCCACCAAACTCTAATACGAAGTGATTACTTAAAAAAAAAAAACTCCACATTTTTAATGAAATATCACTATCTTCACAATCAATAGCTATATCATGTAACACTTTAACCATACCACAAAATGAAGTTATCTGCGCCATTGCCAATTCGGAGCAAGTACTGACATGATAATGGATCTAATATGACACTCGTATTTTGAACTAATTGATCTATTTTGTGAATAGATAAGAATTTACGAGACTTGCAGCAATATCATCCTCCTTAGAGAGACTAAATATGAATTTCAAGATGTATTTGAAAACTTGATGCGCTGTTCCATCTCCGCTCAGAAAACTAGCAGCCACACCTGATTACATTGTTTTTAAATAAACCCATTAGATTTCTTGATATAACAGTTGCAAGCGAAACACGATACTAGAATGTTTTTCGTGTTCCTGTCGGACCCGGCCATCAATAGATAACAGATTGTTGGATAAGTTAATTTATAATTTATATTTTGTTGAAATTTTTCATAAAACTTAACTTTATAAATTTGTCAAGATCTTCATTTCAAATCACCAAGAAACTTAATTAACACGGAACATACATTGATTTATTGATTTAATCTTGAATAATGAATAATGGATCTTGATATTTTATTTTCAATTTAATTGTTCCAAATCTTTTCTTGATTCTTGATTATGGATTTGTGGATCTTCCTCTTCAATATGCTTTCTCTTGTATTCTTGTGTTGATGAGATTGCAAAAAGAATGAGAAATTCGCATATGAATTGGGGACCATAACCCTATATATAGTTTCCATATGTATTCGACCTATCGTCAAATAAACCCTAATGGATCCGGTCTCTACACATATAATTCGGCCCACACTTTATTTAGATGTCCAAACCCCGATTACTTAATTCTTTATTAGAGCACTTTAATTTTGGGTTTAACTTTAAGATAGCATTTATACATAATTAATTACATATGTTGGCTCACATGGCATATTATATAATTGTCCAACAATCTTCCACTTGGGCCACGTATATTACCTTATAATTGTGTATAACCTTATGAATTCAAAAATTTTGCTATCATAACTAAAAACATCTCTAAACAATCTCGTCCATTGATTATATCAATATAGGATCAAAGCGGTCTTTGTTACAAATATCATAACTAAACCTTAATTGTCACGTACATTAATACAATCAAATGATATAGATCAAGTGTGAATGTGTAGCATGAAAATTATATGTAATGTGATCCAAACGTGTCTATTTCCAACTGGTCTTATCTTATTCTTTAATGAGATCAATCATAAACTTTAATCAGAGTGGCACTGAATTGAATAATTTATTTTTGAAATAAATCGAATATCTATGGAAAAAAAAAGTGTCTAAAATAGGCTGCATTCAAATACAAACTCCCACTAAACTGGTATATCATCAAAAGATGCAACACCCACATGAGTATTATGTTCATGAAAGACCTTTGGTGGTAGCCATTTAGTAAATGGATCCATGATTATGGTGTTTGTCCTAATATGTTTTATAATAATCTAGCCACTCTAAATTCTTTCTTTAAAAACTAGGAACTTAATATCTATAAACTTTGACATCATCAGGTTCTTGTTGGAATACAAGACTTTATTATCGCAGAATAACTAAAATGGTCTTTCAAATCCATCCAACATATGCAGCCCAGTGACAATATTTTGTAGTCATATTCCATTATCAGAATTAGGATATCTAATGATCTCCAGTTGGTTTGATTTTTCTGAATGTGATCATGTAGTCCTTAGTTCTTTATAGATACCGAATAACCTAATGGCTGCTATCCAAATTTCTATCCTAGAGTAGATTAAATATATGTCTAGCATTCCAGCAAGGAATGCTATATCCGAATTTGTGCAAACCTGAGTATACATTAAATTCTCAATTGCTGAAATATTAGGGAATTTCATGTATTTCATTTTCTTTAAATTTATCCCTGAGACATTAATTAAGACTAAACTTGTCTCTCTTAACAATAGGGATATCACCTGAATTATATATCTGCATTTCAAATCTTTTAAGAACCTTATCGATACAACTCTTTTGTGATAATTCAAAAATACACCAATAACGATTCTTGTGTATCTATATCGTTAATACAAAAGAGGCATCACTAAGATTTTTCTTTTCAAAATTCCATGAAGAAATCTCTTGGTTTCGTGCAATAAATTTATATCATTGCAGACAAACAGTATATCATCAATATACAATACAAAAAATATGCTTACTCCCACCAAATATATGGTATAAATAATCATCAACCACATTCATCTCCAAATCAAACGAGATGATTATTTGATAAAATTTGTGATACCATTGACGAGAAGCCTGCTTAAGCCCATAGATGAATTTCTTTAATTTATAAACAATTTTCTTTGAGTCTCCAGACACAAAGTTTGTTTCGATTTCACCATATATATCGTCTCAAGGCTAAAATGTACCACAAGTGTCATTATAACCCTGAAATAGTCTTTCGTTAAAATTAGAGAGAAAGTCTCTTTGTAATCGATGCATTCCCTTTGAGTAAAGCACTTTGCAACAAGATGAGCTTTATATCTTTCCACATTACCCTTCGAATCCCTCTGGATTATATATATCCATTTGCAATCAATGGATTTCGTACCTTCAGGTAATGGGACACGTTTCCAAACGTTATTGACTTTCAAAGACTTTATTTTCTCATCCATAGCATCAATTCACTTTTGAGAATTATTATCTTTCATTGCTTGATGAAAGTTGATAGGATATTTTTCCATCAATACAATGCATTCCTCATGTTCTTAGAGAAATACTATAAAGTTATCCAAAATTGCATTTCTCATTTCTCTAGTGGATCTCCTTAATGAA
>CAIGRB010135345.1:45352-83787 GCA_903798255.1 Fraxinus quadrangulata
TATATATTCTTCATCCAAGACAAAAATCTTAATCTCATAACTTTATCCCCCTCTGCAAACTCTATATTCTCAAGGAATCAAACATCTCTCGTTTCGTGGCTTAATAAAAAATATTAATTTTATTAAGAGGAGTAGTTCAAACTCTCGTATATTGATTAATATGTTTATTTTATTAGACATAAGATTTATGCTTTAACATAGACGCAAAATGGTAGCTCCCTTGAGCATGAAAATTTTTAAATCCATGTGCTCATTTGTGTCTCAATCGAATCGAATTGCTTATTTAGAATTTCATCTTGAAATGTCTATATTGTTAAAAGAAGTAATTCAAATTCTTGTATTAGTTAATATTTTTATTATTATTTAGATGGTGTTTGGTGATGATCAAAATTAGATTTTTAATAGAAGTTTTTGAAAATGTGTGATTGAAAAGTTGTGGGATCCATGAACGATGTGGTTAATATTGATTGTTTGACTTTGACATAAATTAAAATCTGATTTTAATCAGAAACAAACGGGGCCTTAATGTGCCACTTATCCAGTAACATTTAATCTCTGAAGAAACCTGTTTTCTTTTTGGAATTGTTAGCTCAGTTATTTGATTACCTCATCTAATTCCTTTTTCATTTTTTATTTATTTAGTTTGGCCTTTTTTTTTTTCTGTTATGTCTTGCTCATTCGAATTTGAACAAATAAGATAATATATTCAAGTAAAGACGTGTTGGTCGATTTGATTTTCACAGTAGTCAAAATTACTATATTTGTTTTTAGAAAATTAAGCATAATTTCAGCAAATAAATGTGTGTGCGTGTGCGCGCGCCAACAATTTCCCTCAGAATATTAAGCATAATTATCTACTTGTTTACAATCAAACTATTCAATTTTAGACCTTTCAGTGTTCAATCTGAGGTTTTCTATTTAAAAAGGACCATTGGCTCAAACGCAGGGAAGGTTTGAGACTTTATGTGTAAGAAATTAAAGGTTCGAAATCTCATCACCTTCAAAGTTTTGGGACCCCAAGTGTAATTTATCTATATGTTTTAGATCAAATTTAGGGTAAAATTGTTATTTTATTCAAAATTAGACATTTTTAGCAGTTAATCTAATTTTTACCCCAAAAAAAGGACACTTGGCGCTGACATGTTTATAACTCTAGAAATCAAATTTTCGAGACCGCACGTGAAATTACACTAGTGTTTGAATAAGGCCACAAAAATTGTCACGATCCGCTTCGCTGCCCTCTTTACTATCAACCCCTCAGTGTTTGATATATATCATATTTATTATATAAAAGAAATAATTAAATTGGGATAGTTTGTTGAGTGGTACAAGATGTGAAATTTATGTGGGAGGTTGCGGTTCAAACCCCAAAATTTGTATTTGTAAGTATTTATGCACGTTTTCATTGAGATTTGTAAGTTTATAATATGACCACAAGTGTCAATTGCTTTGACAAGTTTTTGTCGAAGCTTCACTACACAAACGAGATAAAAAAACTCCAATAAGTGGAAGATAAAGTTTAGCATACAAGTTGAAATGGTTATTTACGAGTAGTCGTGCTTGCTTATTTTATTTTTTAAGTTAATTGTAAAGCATATTGAGACCCCCATTTACGTATGGCTCAATTATGTTTCTGTTGGGAGGAGTTCACAAAGATTAGCTCACAAATCAACAAAAAATATGTGCTAACAGAAACAAAACACCGAACTGAAATAACAAGAACAATAAGCTTCAAAATCAACTGGAATCGAACTCAAGAAAACTGAAAGGTAATGAAACTTATCATTAAAGCCCACAGGCCAAATCTGAGTTTCCAACGTCTCAGTCTCTGTACAACCATCGTTCGAACATAAATCACAACCAAAATATGGAGTACAAAGAGTTTAAGCACTCAGACTAAACTCGTATTTCACACAAGATCTCAACCCTCAGATTACAGCAGTTCACTCAAGAACAACTCTCTCAACTCAAAGAGAAGAAATCACACAAGATTACGACACTTGAGAGAGAACAAGAAAATGAAAAAAAGTATTTTGATTTTGAACAGAGAGATCAAGAGAAGAAGCTCAAACGGCGCAGAGAACACACGATAGAATGGAAGAGTCTCGAAGCCTGAAGTGAGTATCTCGAACCCTAAAATCTGTCACAAAACAGTCGACCATCCAACGGTGTTGGAGGCGAGAGGTGGTAACTCCATTGGCGTTCATTTCATTAGGTAAGTGAAAGCACGATTTCAGCTTCTCAAACAATCACGTTTTCTTGCACCATTTAAACAGATCAGTAGCTAGGCTTCAATTAATTCCAGCTGGGCTCACACATAAGGCCCAATGGGTATTGCATCATTGTGTCATTCCCTTCATGCTCCTCCTTGGTACAATGATTCACTTTCATCAATGGTCATTCTCATATATAGGACGTCATAAGCACACATTAGCACATATTTGCAACATCCACAGATTAGCAAGGTGCAACATTGAGCAAGGTTAAGCAGTCCAGGAGCTTGTTTAAGGGTAGTACTTTGGTACCTACATCAGCAGAGTTGAAATTAGTAGATATCTTTTCAAATTTCACAACACCTTGTGAAATAACATCTCTAATAAAATGAAATCTAACATCAACATGCTTAGACCTATTATGCAACACAGGATTTCTACTTAAATGAATTGCAGATTGACTATCAGAATAAAGAACAACTTCTTTAACAAAATCAAATTCATTAAGTAATCCTTTTAACCAAATTCCTTCTTTGATAGCATCGGTGACTGCAATGTATTCAGCCTCAGTTGAAGACAACGCCACAATCTTTTGAAGTTGGGATTTCCAACTTATGTAAGAATTACACAAGGTATACATGTATGAAGAAGTAGATTTTCTGTTATCTCTATCACCTGCATAATCAGAATCAGTAANATGAAAAAAAGTATTTTGATTTTGAACAGAGAGATCAAGAGAAGAAGCTCAAACGGCGCAGAGAACACACGATAGAATGGAAGAGTCTCGAAGCCTGAAGTGAGTATCTCGAACCCTAAAATCTGTCACAAAACAGTCGACCATCCAACGGTGTTGGAGGCGAGAGGTGGTAACTCCATTGGCGTTCATTTCATTAGGTAAGTGAAAGCACGATTTCAGCTTCTCAAACAATCACGTTTTCTTGCACCATTTAAACAGATCAGTAGCTAGGCTTCAATTAATTCCAGCTGGGCTCACACATAAGGCCCAATGGGTATTGCATCATTGTGTCATTCCCTTCATACTCCACCTTGGTACAATGATTCACGTTCATCAGTGGTCATTCTCATATATAGGACATCACAGGCACACATTAGCATAGATTTGCAGCTTCCACAGATCAGTAAGGTGCAACATTCAGCAAGGTCAAGCAGTCCAGAAACTTGTTTAAGGGTAGTAGTTTAGTACCTACATCAGCAAGGTTATAATTAGTAGATATCTTTTCAAGTTTCATAACACCTTGTGAAATAATATCTCTAATAAAATGAAATCTAACATCAATATGCTTAGATCTATTATGCAAAATAGGATTTCTACTTAAATGAATTGCAGATTAGCTATCAGAATAAAGAACAACTTCTTTAACAAAACCAAATTCATTAAGTAACCCTTTTAACCAAATTCCTTCTTTGATTGCATCTGTGGCTGCAATGTATTCAGCTTCAGTTGAAGACAAAGTCACGATCTTTTGAAGTTGTGATTTCCAACTTATGCAAGAATTACACAAAGTATACATGTATGAAGAAGTAGATTTTCTGTTATCTCTATCACTTGCATAATCAGAATCAGTAAACCCTTTTAAAATAACACATTCAGCTTGTTTTCTAAACTGAATTCCCAAGTTTGAGATCCCCTTAATGTACCTAAGAAGCCATTTCATTGTTTCCCAATGTGTTTCACCTGGATTTGACATATATATATACTCAAAACACTTATAGAATATGCCAAATCTGGTCTAGAACACACCATGAGGTACATTACAGACCCAACTGCATTAGAATAAGACACTTGTGACATTCTTTCAACCTCTTCTTTACTTTTAGGACATAAATCATTTGATAGTTCAAAATGATTAGCCAAAAGGACACTAACACTTTTGGATTCAACAATAGAAAACTTGCTAAGCAATTTCAAAATATAGGATTTTTGGTTAGGACTTAGTGTGCCTTCTCTCCTATCTCTCTTAACTTCCATACCTAAAATCTTTCTAACCGGACCTATATCCTTCATTTCAAATTCAGATTTTAGTTTGTCTTTAATTTCCTCAATCTCTTTTATGTCATGACTTGCTAATAGCATGTCATCCACATAAAGGAGTAGGTAAAGTGAATTAGCTCCACCTTTATCCTTGCAATAAAGATAAGTATCGAAGTTACTTCTCTTAAACCCAAGTCCAAGAACAAAATTGTCAAATTTTTTTATACCATTGTCTTGGAGCCTGTTTTAAGCCATATAGGAATTTCTTAAGGAGGCATACTAAGTCAGATTTCTTATTTACTTCAAATCCTTTAGGTTGTTTCATGTAAATGGTTTAATCTAAATCTCAATTTAGAAAAGAAATTTTTACATCTAATTAGTCTAACTCCCAATTAAATTGAGTGGCCAAAACAAGATGACTAACTTTTTTACTACAGTTGAAAAAATTTCATTGAAATCAACTCCTTCTTTTTGAATAAAACCTTTTGCTACCAAACGAGCTTTGTATATTATGTCATTCTCACTTTGTTCACCTCTTTTGATTTTAAAAATCCATTTACAATCCATAATCCTCTTACCCTCCGGTCTTTTTACCAAAATCCATGTTTTATTTTTATTAAGAGACTCCATTTCATCTTGCATGGCTGCAAGCCATTGTTTGAAATCTTTGCTACTCAAAGTTTCTGCATAGGATTCAGGTTCTTCCTCAATTATATCATGATAGGACAACAAGAAAACATCATCTTCAAACCTAACAGGAGGTCTAATAATCCTTCTTTCCCTATTCTTAACAAGTTGGTAATCAGTTAGGGGCTGTTCAGGCTCAAAATCAGCCTGAGAAACCTCACCAAATTCATTTTCAACTGCAGGTTCCTCATTATTTTGAGGGGCAAGTTGGTTAGGATCATCCCCAGATTGTTCTACTTCAAACTCAATCATTTTTCTCACATTTTTAGATTGATCAGATGTCTCAAAAAGGTCTATGGGTTGCTGTTCAGAGTTAAAACAGGGCATTCCATCTTCATTAAATACCACATTTATACTTATAATGACCTTATAGCCTTTAAGCTATCTCACCCATAGTCTATAGCCTTTAACCCCTTCCCCATAGCTAAAAAAAACACACTTAAAGGCTCTAAGTTCCAATTTACCTTCAGTTTGGTGTGCAAAGGCTGCACACCCAAAAACCCTCAAGTTACTAAAGTCAACAAGTTTTCCTCTCCATTTTTCCTTAGGGATCTTAAAGTCTATAGCACTAGAAGGGCATCTATTGATCAGATAACTAGCAGTCTTAACTACTTCACCCCAAAAAATTTTAGGCAGGCCGGAACACAACAACATGCATCTAACTTTATCAAGAATAGTTCTATTCATTCTTTCAGCCAAGCCATTTTGTTGTGGTGTGTGTAACTGTTCTATGTCTTAACATACCAGATAATTTACACAATTCATCAAACTCATAATTGCAGAATTCCAAACTATTATCAGTTCTTAAAACTTTAATTTTCTTATCAGTTTAGTTCCCAATTAAAAGTTTACATTCCTTAAAAACATTAAATGTGTCAGATTTTGATTTTAGCAAAAAAGTCCAATTTTTCTTTAAAAATCATCAATGACAAGCAAATATTAATTAAAATCAGAATGTATGCTCACAGATGTTGGCCTCCAAAGATCAGCATGAAAATATTCAAATATGGAGACATATCTATGCATTTCAGGCAGAAAAGGTAATCTATTATACTTTCCTAAAATGCAATAGTCACAAAAACTCAATTTTTCAATGTTATCTTTACCAAAAGCACCATTTTTTTCAAAATCTGAAGACCTTTATCACTAATATGGCCCAATCTTTTGTGCTTTTTTTTTGATTTAGAATTTGGAACTGAGATTCCTGCTGAAGTGGAATCCAAAAAATTTTCATTTTGTAAAATGTAAAGGTCATGTCTCTTGGGGACTTCTACAATCAGATTAGAGTCCCTTAAAATTTTAATATATCCCTTATTGATTACAATCTCAAAGTTAAGGTCATCTAAAACCCCTAAGAAAATCAGATTTCTTTGTAAATTAGGAACATATCTAGTCTTTTTAAGAATCAACTTATTATTCCCCTTTAAGTTCAAAGTGATAGTTCTCACACCCTTTACTTGACATGTTATGTGATTACCCATTAAAACCTTATCACCAATTACATTTTCAAAATCCGTAAACAATTCCTTATTAGGACACATATAGTAGGTGCAACCGGAGTCAAGAATCCACTCTTGAAGAGGTGGACAGCTAATAGCCACATAAACTTCATCAATATTAGAATCATTATATGCTAAAGCAGCCCCACCATCTTTTTTAAACTTATTTTAGAATCATAAAGTCTTTTAGGACACTCTTTAATAAAATGACCTTCTTCTAGACAATAGAAACACTTTTTCCCTTTTGTCTTGCCATTTTTCTTACGTCCGAGTTTCTTATTAAAATTACCATTCTTGAGATTAAACTTGGACTGCATCATCAAATTAATGCCACTATCTAACTCTTTCTTATCAGATTTTAGCTCTAACTCTTTAGACCTCAAAGCATTAATAATCACCTCAGTGGTTAGAGTATCCCTCCCATATTCAAGTGCACTTCTAACATCTTTATACTTATCACCAATAGAGTTTAGAAGAACCACGACCAACTGATCTTTTGAGAGTTTCTCATCACAGTTGGCTAGGTCACAGGATAGTCTGTTGAATCTATCTATATTAGACTCAAGATCAAGTGAAGGGTCCAGTTTAAAACCAAAGAATTGTTTTAAAAATACACCTTATTAGGCATAGTTTTATTCAAATAAGTGGTTTCCAATTTCTTCCACAATTCAGCAGTAATCTTAGTCTCACCAATTTCTCTAATCACATTGTCAGATAAATGCAAAAAAATAGTACTCCATGCAGCTTCATCTTGGTCAATCACTTTACTAGATTCAAGATTAGTAGGCCATGACTCATCAATAGCCTTAGCACATTTTTGTTGAAGTAAAAGAGCTCTCATTTTCTGGCGCCAGAGATTAAAGTCTCATTTGCCATTAATAACTTCCATTTCAAATTTTGATGAAGTCATTAAAAAATATGAATGAAATGGATGTATACAGATCAATCAGACACCAACCAATAACTTGCAATGCAGATTAGTCAAGTATCACCACACAAGGGACACTACAGAATATACAGATTGCAAGTACAGAGATCATGCACTTCAGAATTATAACACACTGCACACAATTTAGACAAATCTATACAAAATCAGATTATACAGAGACATGAAAAATATGTACAACACTCAATTAAGCTTAAGTAATACTGCAGGAATGTTTTTAGAAAACATGATTATCAAGAATCATGACTTTGATCCAAGCAACCCTCAGATTCTTGACAACTCTAGGTTTCTTGACAAAAGAATTACAAGAAGTCTTGATTCAGGTTTTCAAAAAAAAAAAAAAAAGAAAGTCAGAATATCTACACAATGTAGAATCCACAAACACGGTAGAAAAAACTAACTGAATACAGTAACCAAAAACATGGCAGTAACTCAGACTGGGCAATATCCACACAAGGCAGTCACCCAATCTAGTCAAAACACCTAAATACAAATTTACAGCTTGATATTCACATGAATAATTCAAGAAGTGGACATATCTCACCAAAGCCCCTTAATTAGGGTTTCAAGAAATCACAGACCAGTTCAAAAAAATAGTGTCGTGTCAAAATTGAATGCCCAACGCATCAAGAACTCCCTACAGATGCTCTGATACCATTGTTGGGAGGAGTTCACAAAGATTAGCTCACAAATCAACAAAAAATATGTGCTAAAAGAAACGAAACACCGAACTGAAATAATAAACGTAAATGGACTGAAATAACAAGAACAATAAGCTTCAAAATCAACTGGAATCGAACTAAAGAAAACTGAAAGGTAATGAAACTTATCATTAAAGCCCACAGGCCAAATCTAAGTTTCCAGCGCCTCAGTCACTGTACAACCATCGTTCGAACGTAAACCACAACCAAAATATAGATTACAAAGAGTTTAAGAAGTCAGACTAAACCCATATTTTACACAAGATCTCAATCCTCAGATTACAGTAGTTCACTCAAGAACAACTCTCTCAACTCAAAGATAAGAAATCACACAAGATTACGACACTTGAGAGAGAACAAGAAAATGAAAAGAGTATTTTGATTTTGAACAGAGAGATCAAGAGAAGAAGCTCAAACGGCGCAGAGAACACACGATGGAATGGAAGAGTCTCGAAGCTTGAAGTGATTATCTCAAACCCTAGAATCCCTTTTAAATAGGTCATACAACAGTCACACATCCAACGGTATTAGAAGCGACACGTGGTGACTCCATTGGCATTCATTCCATCAGGTAAGTGAAAGTACGATTTCATCTTCTCAAACAATCACGTTTTCTTGTACCATTTAAATAGATCTGGGCTTCAATTAATTCCAAATGGGCTCACACATAAGGTCCAATGGGTATTGCATCATTGTTCCATTCCCTTCAGTTTCATTTACTGAAACAAATTGATCATCAATTATTGTTTATTAGACTAGTATAGCAACCAATTAGCGTGTGCAACACGCTTCTATAAAGTTGATTGTCCTTGTCATTCAAGAATGAGCACAATGTTGAGCTGGACTCGGACATTTTGGTCATTAAATTCTTTTGGTACGACAGTGCTTATAATTTAAACTAAATGCATGTTTAGTTATGTTTGGAAGTAAGTCAAATTTATTTTGAGTTACTTATCAGTTAATTAGACCTTACCCACCGGATGTGACTCTGGTTCATGTTTATTAACGAGTAAGACTTTGCTCTTCGCTCTTAGCACTTAAACACCTTCATCAATTTTAGATTTTAACAAACAAAATTATATTTTTCTTTTTTAATTTAGAACAATCAGATATTTCAAAGAGTCAACTATCAGGATCCCATTCTCACATTAGGTTAGTGAATGGTGCACCTAGATCATGGTTCACGAGTATGACAATCAATTTCAGAATTATAAACTTATTTTAACAATTTACAGTCTATCAAACTAGATGACCCGTACTATCTGATCTCCCGACTGTATTCCTTACAACTCTCTCTGGATCCTGTGCTCCCCTGCACCAATCCTGAGCTGCTGTTGCTAAAGCTCTCCATGGAATCTGCTACCCTGCAGCACTCCTAGTCTTGTGAAATTGTCTATCTCTCGTGTATCAATGAAGAACACATTATTCCTCATAGACTAGAACTCTAGTCAACTTCCCTCGATCTTCAGAACTCTGACTAAATGTAGAGAAAATGCAGTTTGATATTTGGATTATATGAACGATATTTTTCTCACCAAAATAATCAAACTAGATGAAAGTTGAAAGATAAAATAGAATGAATCTCTCACAGATGAAGCTCTCTCAATGTTCAACCTTGTGACTTTTTGTACAGATGTGTTTTGGTATATATAGGTAGGTTAGGAAATGAATGGAATGGGTAAAAAGTCTTTAAATCGCGAAATAAAAATTTCTCCGATAACCACATCGCTCGAGCAAGGGCTCAGCGATGGTTGAACGACAGCATGTCGCTCGAGTGAAGGAATGGCGACAGTCCGCGACGTTGTTTCTATTTTCGTAGTTCGAGCTAAACCTTGACGACAATCAAGCGAAAATCCGCGTCGTTTTCCTCATTTTGCCATTCTCGAATCCTAGACCTAATAACCAGATTTTCAACTATTTGTACATTAATCTTTGACTTTTTAAATATAGTACAACTCAGTTCTTTTGTTTACAGAATTGCTAATTACAAAATATTTAAAACCTAACAAACTTCCCCTTTGACATTTTGTGACAAAATTACTAACTAAGTCAAGGCAGTAATCAAAAAATAAAGTACATACTCAAAACCTATGACAAACTGACTGACTTGAGTAATTCTGCAGTTTAATCAACATTTGTTTCCTGAAACAAATAACTTAACACCCAGTGTAAAATGTGTGGAAAATAGTATAATAAAACAGTTCAACCTCTTAGATAATTTAGGCAATTTATGAATCAATTAGACTTGATCAGTGTTAATATGCATTCTAAATCAAGACGTAGTAACAATGTAACCCAACATACCACAAAGACATAATGATACTACTAAAATATCAAACTTAATTTAGCAGGCTGAAATTAAATAATAAAATGCCTTGAGTCAAATAAGAATCAATGATCAATAAGTTTATGCAGTAAGCAAATGTATCTATATATCTCTCCCCAACGACCGCTCAAACATAAAATGCAAAACTCAACTTCACTTTTATATATATCACAAATTTAATTACATCCAGATAAAAGGATCTCGATATCTACTATCTATTCTCCCCCAATCAACAAAAATCTAATACTGCCAAAAAATCTATATCTACTCCTCATTTTTGTCACATAATAACAAAGGGTAAGCCTAGAACTAGGAAGTATCGGCATCATCATCAGCATCATCATAGTTTGTCCTCTCCTCAGAAGCAGCATCATCCCAATAGCGATGAATCCATCAAAATCCATGCTGAATGTATCCGACAGTATCCCAAAGTATAGCGAACTGGGCAGTGTATAGATCAACTATAGCACGTAGCTGCGTAATCTTCGCCATCACACGAGTTTGTTGCTCGATAAGTTTTGTCATCTGACCCAGAAGAGTGACTGGAGGGTCGATAGGAGCAAAAACAGAAGGTGCAGACTTAAGAGAAGGAGGAGAAACTGACTTGGACGAAGGAAGAGCTGAAGTAAAAGTAGATGGGATATCAGAAGGCTGAAGAGCAGATGAAAAAAAGGAAAATCAGAGGGATCAAGGGAAATGAGGTCATTAATCGGATCAGCCAGCACAGTCAGGTCAGCTAGTTGTGCTGGCTCAGAAAAAGTAAAATACCTACTCTGGGCGATCGTAGTATAGCTAATCGACCGAAAAACCCGCCTCGGACCCCAATATGAAAAACTTACTCCTAAGGCGACACTAAGTGGTATATCAAACATGCATAGGGCAGCCCAACCGTCGTTTCCTTAGTACGAAAGGACCTCAAAATTGCTGGCATATGAAGGAAGGTAAATCAATGGAATGCCATACAGAAGGGCATAAAGAAAACGAGCATTCTCCATTGGTAATGAAGAAGTGAGGGAGACATGCCATGGATTCTTGCACATAATGCGCAACAGAATCTAGCGTTCGATCGGAAGAGAACCAGTGCGAATTGCACCTGGACCTCCTTCCAACGGTGTGTTAAACACCGTCGAATGGACTAAATCGTCCGCCAAAAGAGTATCAGGAGTCAAGTAGGGGAATAAGGGGTGGAAGACTCGAGGAATATGAATAAAACTCGAAATAACGTTCGGAGTAATCTTAACAGTCCTATCTCGAAGAAAAATCCTAAAGGATGACCCACTAACATCATGGATGTTAGTATAGATTCCCGAACTAACAGACTCGACGGGGGCACTAACTAAACTAATAGATGCTCCCAACCCTGAGAAGTGAAAATAGCAATGAGGTCAGTGGATAGATCAGACATAATGACCTCGCGCTAAAAAAAAGGTCTCAATGAGAACTGTGACCCAAACGTGTCTTGGGCAACAGCATAAATAAACCTAGTCTTACTATAAAAGTTGGAGGTACCAGGAGTTGGAGCAGCAGAACGAGATCTCTTAGGTGGCATTTGAAATGAATTGAGCCAAATCATTAAAACCTCGATGAAAGAGATACTAATTCATGATATGTTTCAATGTACGCAAATCGAGACAAATAAGGTAACATACAACGTGCCCTTATGAATGCACAATGACATGCAGTGATGTCTAGACGTAGTTGACGTGAAGACATGACGTGTACCGCGATGTCAAGATGCAGGGATGTGATGTCATGACGTAGTGATGTGACGTTAACATGCGGAGCCAACATCTACCACTATGCACACACCGACACCTAATGTTCATGCCAACCAAAAACACACAACAATGCACACCTCGAACCCAAAACATGACATTCCACCACAAGTAAACCAAATGTAATCAAACGTGGATACAAATGTACCGAACTCAAACTCCATGATCAATACTCATTCCAAACACACCCATCCATCATATTCTCCTTAATTCACAATCAATACTTCCACTGCCCAAACCAAATTCAAACAAAATGAACAATAAAAAAACATGCCATAATTGTCCTCAATCCAAATTTTTATTGTAAAATCATGCACAAATGGATAAAAAGTTATGACAATGATCAACAAATGCAGTACAACCACCAAAATCGAATAAGAAATGTTGAAACAACGAGAAATTCCAAAAGAATTGCAAAAAATGGGAAGAACCCAAGAATTTCAAATTTTACCTTTGAAACTCGTTGATTTGATTAATAAGCAGCTAAAACAAGTGATTTGGGGTTATTAAAATGATGGCAAAACAAGGATTTTGGGTGGGTTATGAAATTTGTAAAGAAATCAAGTGGAAAAATGGGGCAAAATGCGAAAATCCTTGAAAAATAACGTTAATATTCAAAATTACGGTCTGTTGCTCGAGTGAGGGATGAGCGATAAACGAGCAAGATAGCTTCTACTGATGTCACTCAAGCGTGCCCCGACAATAAGCTGGCGAAAATAGAATTGAAATAAATAGCACTTAAATTTTAAAATTTAAGAAAAATAGCCCTTTTTTATAAGATGTAAAATAAGCAAATCAAGCTCCCGACAATCCCGATGATCATAACCATGCATGCATTCACAAGTTGAACATTATCAATAAAGACTCCCACATACTCAATTCAGTTCAAGATGGAGTAAGGTGTATAAATGACTAATGCGTGTAAGATGCCATTATTTACTCGTGAAGATGACTACAAACCTTAAATTTGTGAGAAAGCACATGCAAACGTCACTATTAATTACGAATAATCCCTACTAATGAAAGTCAAACCTGAATGAATTTTAGGACTTGAAAATGAGCTCAATTATATGATAAATTTTCTTTTCACCTCCTGAATTTGAGCATATAATTTGTTTTCTCATTTTTCTCGTAAATAACATCTTATGTGCAGACTCCTGTCTATTAAGCGACTAAATTGACTACTGTAACGAGTTTTAGGCCGGTTAATCCAAGTTATATAACCATAGGCACAAGGTTAAGAGAAATTCCTCGAGCTTAATTATTTGAGTCAAATAAGTTTCGAACAAAAGTATAAGATGAACCAAATAGGTATACACCTTTTTTTAAAACAATACAAGGTGACTCATCACAAGCTAAGGTCATCTAAATGTAGATCAATTTACGTTCGAGGTTACCATACCAACACATGAGTGCCATCCAAAATCTCACACATGCGGTCCAGACTCACTCACAAGATCATAGTATATGCTGTGTAGATTATGCATGACAACACATATTCTCAATATAACATATTAAACCGGACCAAGTAATGGAAACCACAGTATAAAATAGATAAATGCACACTTGGTCACACATGACATGTTTAAAATCACCACAATGTATCGTTAGCAAAAAGAAATAATTTTGTAATTTTTCCATTTTTTGTTTTGTTTTTGAAACCAATACTTAAAAAAAATAAATGCATAAAAATAGAAATAACAGAAAATACCATAAAAATAAATGGGATGCATGCATGCATGCATGAATGAACACAATGAACAGCACATGCATGCACCTAAATGCCAAATCAAGGTGAAATTTGAATGCCCTTACCGTGAAGAGCACAGCCATTTTCACGACCTTCCAGGTCACCCCTCTTAACCCAGACTTTCTTAGAAGTAGAAGTTAATTGAGTTAATCGAGTCATCATCTCAGTTAAGTAGCTAACTTGATTGGCAAGAACGTTAACATTGCTAGTGAAATCCTGATTCTTACTTTTAGTCATACAGTTACGATACCTAGGTCTAGTGTATCCTAGTACACCACAGTGGTGGCAAGTGGGAATGAATCTAGGTTCAAACCTGCACGGTGGTTGATGCTGAAATGTAGGATGACTGACCTTACGCTGTTTGGTAGGTCTTGATCCTATGGCATGCTTACCTTTGGTTTTAGGATATGCAATCTTACGAGCTTTGTTAGTGGCAGGAACGAACGTGGTCCTTGATGTACTAGCAGTAGCATCATGGTTATCGACGTAACCCAGACCATTCCTATTTCCAGCAGCTTGTTCATCTTAAGTAGATTGTCCAACTTCTGCGAGCCACTTATAAACAATTGGAGTTGATCATTAGATTTATCAAGATCAGTAGTTAATGATTTAACTTTAATTTCCAAGTTTTCATTCCTAATGTGATCATACTACCCTTTGCACTCATGGCATTTGACATATTGAGATTTCTTAATGGGAGTTCTAGAGGTATTTTTCTCATGTCTACATCTGGATGTTGTTTACTAGGGACCTCACTATTTCGCTCCTGAGGCTTTCTCCTATTCCCATCACATTCTGGAATTTTTTAACGAAATAAGCAATTTCGTCATCCCTAAGGGTCTCAATATCAGTGGACTCGCTCTCCTCTTCACTAACAGTGTTCATGGCGATGGATTTAACCCTTTTAGGTTGTGAGACAGTAAATTCATACATTTGAAGTGATCCTACGAGTTCTTTAATCTTAACACCATCTAAGTCCTTACTCTTTTCTATCACAATGACCTTAGGTCTAAACCTCTCGAGCAGTGATCTTAGGACTTTTCTAACAATTTTAGACTTGGGGATCTTTTCATCTAAGTTAAAGCTAGAGTTAACTATATCATTCAACTTCGCATAGAATTCATCGAACGATTCATCGTCCTTCATTCTAATCTCTTCAAACATAGTACTCAACATCTACAGTTTAGAGTTTTTAACAGTTTTAGTACTCTCGTGTGTGATTTCTAGTATATTCCAAATATCTTTAGTAGTTTCACACATCGACACTCACCTAAACTCTTCATCAGACACAGCCATGAACAGGGCATGAAGACCCTTACTATTCCAATTACACTCATCCAAATTTGTTTTGGTCCGCAATGAGATATTAGCGGGTGTAACTCTATCAACAACAGTTGTTGCAGGCGGAGCTCTTTTATTTTGAACTCTAATCAAAATACGTTCATCCAACGCTTTAAGGAAATATCTCATTTGAACTTTCGAGTAAGCATAATTACTTTCGTCGAAGAAAGGAGGTTTGGAAAATGACTGACTCATCTAGAATAATACACTAAGGGTTAGGAATAGATTTAAGGCTCTGATACCAATTGAAAAACGCGTAGTGTGACCCTAATAATACCTAGATGGGGATAAATAGGTGTATAATGCGGAATTGAAAATTACTAAAGAATTAAATAGCAGCAAGTCACTTTTTAATTCTTTTCTAGATGATTAAACATGCAAGTCATTTTAGTCCTAAATTTGAATACCGTAGTTTATATGATCAATCATTAAACAAACCAAAAACAGTAAATCAACACCAAGATTATTACGGAGAAATCCAATTAGGAAAAACTCTCGGCACTTTGCTAGTCAATCCACTATAAACGATTTTAACAACTTATAGTCTATCAGACTAGACGACTTGTACTATCTGATCTCCCAACTATACTCCTTACAGCTTTTCCTGGATCCTGTGCTCCTCCTGCACTAATCCTTAGCTGATGCCAAAGCTCTCCTTGAAATTTGCTACCCTGTAGCACTCATAGTCTTGTGGAATTGTCTATCTCCTATGGATCAATGAATAACACCTTGTTCTTCACAGACTGGAATTCTAGTCAACTTTTCTCGATCTTTAGAACTCTGACTAGATGTAGAGGAAACGCAGTTTCTTATTTGGATTATAGGAACGATATTTTTCTCACAAAAACAATCAAAACAGTCGAAAGTTGAAAGATAAAATAGAATAAGTCTCTCACAGATTAAGCTATCTCAATGTTCAACCTTGTGACTTTTCGTACAGATGTGTTTTGGTATATATAGGTAGATTAGGAAATGAACGGGCCAGGTAAAAAGTCTTTAAATCGCGAAATAAAATTTTTTTGGATAACCACGTAGCTCGAGTGAGGGCTTAGCTACGATCGATGGGCGACAGTCCAGCGATGATATTTCTATTTTCGTAGCTCNAGTCTAGCGAAATTTCGACGTCGTTTTTCCATTCTCGAACCCTAGACCTAATATAACTATATTTCAACTATTTGCACATTACTCATTGACTTTTTAAACATAGTACAACTCAGTACTTTTGTTTACAGAATTGCCAATTACAATACATCTAAAACCTAACACTATCTCCGCTCAGTAAACTAGCAGCCACACCTAATGACATTTTTTTTAATAAACCGATTAGATTTCTTGATATAACAGTTGCAAGCAAAGCACGATACTAGAATGTGTTTCGCATTCATGTTGGACCTGACCATCAATAGATAATAGATTGTTGGATAATTTGATGTGTAATTTATATTTCACAAACAAAAATATATGAGCATGTAAATAGGATAGAGTAACAACTTATTGAAACAGTGGTAAGTACATAATAATGAGCAAATCACGACTTACTCAAACGTAGAAAATGCAAAAATTTGAAGGACATGAAATGAAACGAAGTATACGAATACAAATCTCTTTAAGAGGGATTTATCATCCTGCACTGATGCTAATAGGATCAAATGGACGTCCGTCTTCCAAGATACAAAGCTTCTTCTAAAATTAATATAGTACACTATTAATTTTGTTGGGCGAACCAAGACTTGACTCTATTCTTCTAAATGAAAGATAACAAATAATAAATATCGAATACGAAACTTAAAATAATATGGAAATTATTTTGACACAATTTAGAGAAAGAAAAATATTAGAAATCAATTATTAGGAATTGATTTGGAGTAAAGAAAATGGAATTATGAGAATCCTATTTATAGATTTTCACGTGTCTCTTCGAATTGTTGCATCTGTTGACAAAATTAATTTTAACCTTTAGATCGCTTCATTTCATATTTAATGGTGTAGATTACACCTTATCAAAATGTCACACTCATTTCGAAATAACATAACTCTTTGATATGCATCATTTGCAATTGAAGAATTGCAACTCGTCATCGCACCAATTGGAAACTTATTCCAATTCACTATAAATAATACCAATTATTTCAACAAAGATCTCCTACATTACTAACAACTTAAGCAACAATAGAATCATATGCATTTCTATATTGTGTATTAAGTTAGTTTGCACACAGTATATCAGCTTGTGATACAAAATTCCAAATTTATGATTAAATAACCTTGCTAATATTTCATGTTCTTGAATAGCTACACATATGTAAGAAATTCGTTTTTGACCATTATTTTCATATTCGTAATAGTGCGAAAAGAAGGCCTGACTCCAAGTTGTTGAATTATAGTGGCATTGAGTTTCTCGTTCGTTTGAGTTAGGATTATTTAGTTCTATTTCTTGATTTGGAAAGGGAAAGGATATAACTCACTAGTAGAGTATCACCTTGGTGGAAATAATCGGTTTGAGCCCACTAAACCACAACTCATTCAATAATTCTTCAACATCAGTCGGTTCAAACCTCCACTTAGTTTCACCCAAGTTTAATCCTGATTATGGATAGATCACTGAGATGCGGATTCATAAGCAATGACAATAGCCCTGTCAAGGCTCGCTTTCGCATGTCTCATTATTGTTGAGATAGCGGCTTACTTCTTCACATTCACCGTTCAATGCATGTAGTTATTGATAGAGGGAAGAATCATGGTATACACGTCCGTGTACAAGCTAAAGTGTTAAGTACATTTGGTAGAGATCATATTCACTGTAGCACTTGAGCCACATTATTTTTTCATTCTCATTCTTCTACCCATTTTCAACCATATAGTTTTCAATAAAATAATATGTTTCATCACATCAATAACTTATCATTCTTTTTCAAACACATATTCTCCATCACATCAAACAAAAAAATACATTCTTATGGAAATAATGTGTCTCAAACAGGGGCCAAATTTAGGGTAAAATTTTCATTTTACTCAAAATTAGACATTTTTAACGGTTAATCTAATTTTTACCCTCAAAACATGACACTTGGCGCTGCCATGTTTATAACTCTAGAAATCAAATTTTCGACACCCCACGTGAAATTTACCCTAAATATTTTGGTTATTAAAATTTGTTCACTATTTATTGATTTAGATCTAGAAAATGCTAAAAAAATTTGAATGTACACTAATGTTCGAATAAGGCCACAAAAATTGTCACGATCGGCTCCGCTGCCCTCTACACTATCACCCCACGGTGCTTGATATATATCATATTTATTGTAGGAAAGAAATAATTAAATTGAGATAGTTTGTTGAGTGGTAAAAGTTGTGAAATTTGTGTGGGAGGTTGCGGTTCAAACCCGAAATTTGTATTTGTAAGTATTTATGCACGTTTTTATTGAGGTTTGCAAGTTTATAATATGACCACAAGTGTCAATTACTTTGACAAGTTTTTGTCGAAGCTTCACTACACAAATGAGATTAAAAAAAAATGTGGTAGATAAAGTTTAGCATACAAGTTGAAATGGTTATCTCCGAGTAGTCGTGCTTGCTTATTTTATTTTTTAAGTTAATTGTAATGCAGATTGAGACCCCATTTACATATGGCTCAATTATGTTTCATTTGCTGAAACAAATTGATCATCAATTATTGTTCATTAGACTAGCATATCAACCAATACTTGTTTGTTGTGACCTAGAGTGGGGGTGGTTTCTTCGTCTTTTTAAAAATTAAAAATTTATTATTGTGATGGGTGTTGCATTTGAAGATTCTTATGGATTACATATTCATGGTGGGTAATTGTCAGCAGTTCTATGAATAGTCACTGTGGGTCTGCGTTGTCTATTGCTTTACCCGTGTAACACAATATTGACGTATTTGACGTTTCTAAATTTGTTTTTTGGTTAGCATGATATTAGCATGCGCAACACGCTTCTATGAAGTTGATTGTCCTTGTCATTCAAGAATGAAACACATGTTTAGTTAAGTTTGGAAGTAAGTCAAATTTATTTTGAGTTACTTATTCAATTATTTAGACCTTACCCACCGGATGTGACTCTAGTCCATGTTTATTAACGGGTAAGACTTTGCTCTTAGCACTTAAACACCTTCATCACCGGCTTATAAAATTTGAATTATGGATAGCCGAGCGAAAATAATTGCGAGCTACCCTCTTGTGAGTGGGTTGTCATTCAGGGTGTCAGACAAATAACAAAACTCATAAAATTTTGAGTAAAAAATGCTTTTCCAAGTTCGAGTACTGGTTACCTAGTATATGCTCATAAATGATAAATCACATGATGGTACGGGAGACATAATATTCACTACCGTTGGTGGCTTTGCAGTCTTTAGTTTTGCTGCAACACCTGGGGACCTCTGTTGGCTTCTGTCTAATCCACCAAACTCTAATACGAAGTGATTACTTATAAAACCAATATGATTAAAAAAAAAAAAATCCACATTTTTAATGAAATATCACTATCTTCACAATCAATAGCCATATCATGTAACACTTTAACCATACCACAAAATGAAGTTATCTGCTCCATTGCCAATTCGGAGCAAGTACTGACATGATAATGGATCTAATATGACTCTCGTATTTTGAACTAATTGATCTATTTTGTAAATAGATAAGAATTTACGAGACTTGCAGCAATATCATCCTCCCTAGAGAGACTAAATATGAATTTCAAGCAGTATTTGAAAACTTGATGCGCTGTTCCATCTCCGCTCAGTAAACTAGCAGCCACACCTGATTACATTGTTTTTAAATAAACCAATTAGATTTCTTGATATAACAGTTGCAACCGAAGCACGATACTAGAATGTTTTTTGTGTTCCTGTAGGACTCGGCCATCAACATATAACAGATTGTTGGATAATTTAATGTATAATTTATATTCCACTAATAAAAAATATGAGCATGCAAATAATGCAAATAGGATAGAATCATAGAGTAGCAACTTACAGAAACCATGGTAAGTACATAATAATGAATAAATCACGACTTACTCAAACGTAGAAAATGCAAAAATTCGAAGGAGATGAAATGAAGTGAGGTATGCGAATATAAATCTCTTTAAGAAGGATTTCATCATGTGCACTAGTGCTAACATGATCAAATGGATGTCTGTCTCCCAAAATACAAAGTTTCTTTTAAAATTAACACTATTAATTTTGTTGGGCGAACCAACACTTGACTGTACTCTTCTAAATGAAAGATAACGAATAATAAATATCGAATACGAAACTTAAAATAATATGAAAATTATTTTGACAGAATTTAGAGAAAGAAAAATATTAGAATTCATTTATTAGGAATTGATTTGGAGTAAATAAAATAGAATTATGAGAGTTATATTTATAGATTTTCACGTGTCTCTTTGAATGGTTGCATCTTTTAGCAAAATTAATTTTAACCTTTAGATCACATCATTTCATATTTAATGGTGTAGATTACACCTTATCAAAGTGTCACACTCATTTCAAAACAGTATCACTCTTTGATATGCACCATTTGCAATTGAAGAGTCGCGACTAGTCATCGTACCAATTGAAAACGTATTCCAATTCACTATAAATAATACCAATTATTCCAACAAAGATCTCCTACATTACTACAACTTAAGCAGCAATAGAATCATATGGATTTCTGTATTGTGTATTAAGTTAGTCTGCACATAGTATATCAGCCTCAGATATAAATTCTAAATTCATGATTAAATAACCTTGCCAATATTTCATGTTCTTGAATAGCTACACATATGTAAGAAATTCGATTTTGACCTATTTTCATATCCGTAATAGTGCGAAAAGAAGGCCCGACTCCAAGTTGTTGAAGAATAGTGGCATTGAGTTTCTCGTTCGTTTGAGTTAGGATTATTTAGTTATATTTCTTCATTTGGAAAGGGAAAGGATATAACTGACCAGTAGAGTATCACCTTGACATAGTGGAAATAATCGGTTTGAGCTTGATTATCCCTAAACCACAACTCATCCGATAATTCTTCAACATCAGTCGGTTCAAACCTCCACTTAGTTTCACCCAAGTTTAATCCTGGTCATGGATGGATAACCGAGATCTAGGTTTATAAACAATGACAATAGCCTTGTGAAAGCTCGCTTTCACATGTCTCATTATTGTTCAGATAATGGCTTATTTCTTGACATTCACCATTCAATGCATGTAGTTATTGATAGAGGGAAGAATAATGGTATGCACGTTCGTGTACTAGCTAAAGCGTTAAGTACATTTAATAGAGATCATATTCACTTTGGTAGTATAGTAGGTAAACTTGAAGGGGAAAAAGACGTGATATTATTAGAAATATCCAAAAAATATCATATTCATAAAGCAAAACTATAGACGCACTCCTATAAAAGTGGAAAATATACCGAATGGATCGATTTGAATTGAAATTGTCAAGTCATCCATGACCACTTAGTCAAAAAAAGAATTCATTTTGACCAGATCGTCTTTCTCTCTTTGTGCTCGAGGGAAAGGCAAAACATAACCAACTTGAATTCGAGAACGTTATTCGAAATCTTAGTGAAACGTTGAATTTCTTATTTCAGGAAAAAATATCAATTTGAAGTGGACACTTTCTTCAAAAAACAAAGGGTTGGGTCATCTATTGAATTAAAGGACAAGGAAATTTACTTGCAAAGAGCTTATTAGCCCATCAAAATGCATTCTACTTCTAATAGGTCATGAACTAGATCAGAACCATTCTCAATGAATTCATAAGAAATGATCCCTTTTTTATCGGGTTCGGATAGACATCTGTAGCGGAAACTTACTCAAAGGATCGTCAAAACGGCATTTTATGAGGTCAATTTCATGTTACCCTTTCTATCAAACAACCAATCCAAATAGTTCCAATCCACAATCAATATATTCATTTCGGTTGCTCCTCAATCTCACCCACAAAGGACAAGATACTGATGATGATTTGTAGGCCACAAAGGTACGAGAAAAATAATGGAAGAAACATGAGATGGAGGCCAAAACACAAAGAAATTCACAGTTTTTTTTCTCTCCAAGCAAATTGCTAATTTTTTTTTTCCTTCTAACACACAAATCATACATAAAACGGCTATGGCAAATATACCATATATATGCTAGGTTAGGCTTTAGTTAGACCAATAAAAGAGGTTAAATGGGCCAAGATTCAATGTCATTCAAGAGATAATATATTGGGTCATGAGCAACATTAATTGTTTAAGTTACTTACAACGGCCCACGTTGTTTTTGGATTGAGCCTTTGGATTTGGTTGTTGGTAACAATTTAATCCAACATTTACATCATCACTTGAGATTCATTGGGTATCAAAACACAACAAATCTCCATATTGATACTCAATCGACATGCAAGCAATCAAGACATAATATTAACGCTTGCATAATCAAAGCAACAAATAAAATTAGAATCACAGACCTTATCTCGTATTTCGAACCCGAAACACATACCATACCTGCTCCATATCAATCAAACGACCAATACATATGCAACATATGCATAAATGACCCTAGAAAAGATATCACCATACTTATCCTATCTCATTCCGCGTTGCTCATATCTCGAGAACACATATATCATCTCATCGTCCACCACACCGATCACACAACTCATGTCTAATATAAGTGATAGAAGTGACTATCTTACACTCTACCTGATCTGGGTCTCTTCACAGATAAAGAATTTTAACATTTAATCACCTTTCCACTCGTGATCTAAATGTCACACTCCACATCCCCGGTACAAACCTCTAATGTACCCGTAGGCATCTATACTCCATCTCACCAATAGACATACAACACACTGTTAATGTATCTTAACTAACTATTCATGCAAAAAATTACACCAACTAATTAAATTGCTCTCAAAATTCATACAAATTCACATATCAAACACATTGAAATGTACATATAACCATGCAACAGAATTAAGCAATCACGCATATGCAAATGCACTAACTAGGTTTACTCTCAATAAACCTCACTAGGTTATAACTCAACCCAATATCAACATTCGCCTCACCTCTCTCATTATCTTTCTTTTTATTATCATTCTTAGGACAACCTATTTTACCATGTATAAATTTACCGCAATTAATACACATCTTACTTTTCACACTTCCCTTAGACCTACATTTACTATCAAAAGTTTTATGAAAAACCTTTCGTTTTGCCAAATTAAAAAAATCACTTTTTTTCATTAGAATAGTACAACTTAAAACATGTTGTCATTTTTACCAAAAACGTACAAAACATAAAATGCAACCAACAACGATCATAAGCAAAGTACAGACACAATTCATACAAAATGCTCGAGCAAAAAACTTTTCTAAAGTTACGTGCAATTCTAATAATGAAAAATAATGGACGACAAATTCACAAAGAATTCAAGGCAAATAATTAATAAGAAATTCTTAGGTCTAACAACAGGCAATAGTTATCCCTTCACGATAACCCAAATCTGACATTACCCCACACCATGACTTCTATTACGAAAGATAAATGACTATGCTACACATTAATCTTAACTGCAATAACAAAAAGAAAGAACATGATACCGAGCTGACCACGTCTGAAGATCCGTAAATATCAAGAGATACAAATTTCTCATTTTAGGACCACTATTATTCGTCCTAAAGTCTCCAACAATCGCAAGAATCAATCAATCATGATCGAATCCTGAACACGTGAAGAACACAATCGTCCAGACTTTGCTGTATAACGTGAAACAAAAAACTAACAAGACCAAAATGTCAAGAAAAAATTGTCAGAAAAAGCTGTCGTCGGAATCCTTCTCACGCACCTCTACGCGGAGCCAACAGTTTCTGTGCTAGCCTCCATGTGTCGTCGCCGTCGATCATGCACCAGGCCATTGGGATCTCCTCCAATTGCATGTCACGTAGGTGGTCTCTGTTTCACTAATCGATTACTAGATTGGCTAAAAATTGCACAAACAGATTCGATAAGATTGAAGAAAAACGAGACATGTTCGTTTTTGTTTTCTGCTCGACTTTTTGCCGGTTTTCAGGTTGATTTTTGGTCAGTTTTTCAAGTAATATCCACCATCTTGAAGCTCTGATACCAATTGTCACGGAAGCTTGCTCCAATGGTCATCAAAAAGGTGTTTTCCGGGCTCAGTTTCACGTTACCTTTTTTTACCAAATAACATACGACCAATTTATTCACCTCGGTTGCTACTCAATCGCATTCACAAAGGACAAGATAATGGTGATGATTTGTATGTCACAAAGGTACGAGAAAAATAATAGAAGAAATACGAGATGGAGGCCAAAATACAAAAAAAGCCACCATTTTTTCTCTCCAAGCAAGCTGTCGATTTTTCTCCTTCTAACACACAAATCACACACAAAACAGCTAGAGCAAAGACATTATATATATAGACTAGGTTAGGCTTTAGTTGGACAAATAAAAGAGGTTAAATGGGCCAAGATTCAAATTCATCTAAGAGGTAATATATATGAGCCATGAGCAACATTAATTGTTTAAATTACTTCCAATGGTTCACATTGTTTTCGGGTTGAGTCTTTGAACTTGGATGTTGGTAACAATTTAATAGAGGGAGGTCATAACCTTCTATACCATAAAATCGATTTTCGACGGAATGAAAAAGACATATATGGTAGAATCGTAACCATAGAATACAACCCTAATCGAAATGCATACATTTTTCTCATACACTATGGGGATGGTGAGAAGAGATACAATGTTTGCATTTCACCCGGGATTCATTGGGTATCAAAACCCAACAACACCAGAGATCTTGAGCAATTGATCTTGTAGAACAACTCAAAAGATAAAGAAGTAGAAGGGAATTTTAGTGATAGGTTCTATAGGAACTGGATGATCCCATTTGGTCAAATATTTAACGACAAACTCTTATGTTCCTTTCGTTACTGTATTTCTAAACAAGTTCCTAGATAATAATAAGCCTCAAAGTTTTCTTATCCCAGTGGTTCTAAAATTGTATTTGTATTCTGTAACGCCTTATCCCTTAAGTATTCATCTTCCAAAACTATATATAATAGTATATAATCTTCAATCATGACATCTTTATATTCAATTCATAATTTCTTCGGATAGGACAACATGATAATAAAATTGTGGCAATAACCTATTCAATGCGTCATTGCACAACTACAGGTTTCTGTTAAACAAAGTCAACATTTATCATCTGGAGCAAACAAACCTCACAATAACACAACCTCATGAAAGACGATACAAAAGTACCATTTCACGTTTCAATCTTTAAAAAGATGTTGGACCTCAAACATGGTTTAATAAAATCTATAAATAGTATCTCGCCTTCGGCAAGATTAGCCACTAGAAATCTCCAATAACAGTGCAACGCTTTCTCCAACTTCAATATGTTCTATTTAAATTCCATACATATTGTTTGGTGATATTCTTGAACAATGATTTTTAGACATTTTCATATGTAGTATTTAAGACAAAAAATTCAGTTAACATAATTTATGTAAAAATATCTTCTAATAACTCTTTCGTGCTGTAATTTATTGTTCAACTTATAATGATAAGTATATTTGAAAAATAATACATCCATATAGGACGGAAGGGTTGAAATTTTTGCCAGGCGAGTCTGGGCATTCGTCTGCTTTGAAATTGTTTTACCGTTGGGTTTAAAATTCTGGTCCCTTTTTTGGCGCATTTTTGTGAAAAAACTCATCTTTGCATGAACTTTTGAGTCTTTGCATGAACTTTTGAGACTTTTTTGTAGTGTTTGAATGATAATCTATAAATAGGAGATAGATTTCATTCTAAAACACAATCAAATCATCAATTCAAGAGATCATTCTATATAGAAAGAATCTTTATTAAAGTTTATATACATATTCAACCTTCAAGTGTTCTTCAAGTTCTAAGAAGAAAAATAAAAGTGTACAAGTGTTTATTTTTCTTCTATGCTAGATCTTACAAACCATTTGCCTTGAGTCCTTTTAAGCGTCAAAATTAATCCTAAAAGAGACAAATTTAGTTTTAAGGATAACGATTATGCGTTCAAGCCATTTTCGGCGATGGCTTTTTTCTTTGATTTCTCTTCTCCATTCCCTTGTTAGGATGAAATTTTTCCAACATTTTCAATTCTTCATTTTCTTTCTATGAGAGTAATTTTCTATTCTCGAGATGCAACAATAATGAAGTAACAGATTGATTCATATCACACAAAGTAAATGATTATATTTTCCAAACTGCTTCTGATAGTGAAATCTATATTCTATCTGAATGATAATTTTAATCTCATCAATTGCGCCAGCATCTTGTGAAGTATATATAGGAAAATGCACCTTATCATGATCTTTAACAGCCTTAATAGTAGAATGTATTTCAATGTTAATATTTCACCAAGTATGGATTGTATGGAATTACCCACCTATTATCCAACAAATGTTTTCAGACATTAAATTTTATTTCATTATATTTTGGGTATCAATTGTTATTGAAAGAAATCTTGGAAGAAACCCTTTTTTTTTTTTTTTTGGGGATAGCGACTTCAATATGAACTTTTTTCCATATATACATTGTAGGGATTCATATAACCATACGTACCATGCATATCATATGTATTATAAAAGGAGTATATAAATATAGATGTTCAATTTCATTAGGAATTTTNAAAAATATCTTCTAATAACTCTTTCGTGCTGTAATTTATTGTTCAACTTATAATGATAAGTATATTTGAAAAATAATACATCCATATAGGACGGAAGGGTTGAAATTTTTGCCAGGCGAGTCTGGGCATTCGTCTGCTTTGAAATTGTTTTACCGTTGGGTTTAAAATTCTGGTCCCTTTTTTGGCGCATTTTTGTGAAAAAACTCATCTTTGCATGAACTTTTGAGTCTTTGCATGAACTTTTGAGACTTTTTTGTAGTGTTTGAATGATAATCTATAAATAGGAGATAGATTTCATTCTAAAACACAATCAAATCATCAATTCAAGAGATCATTCTATATAGAAAGAATCTTTATTAAAGTTTATATACATATTCAACCTTCAAGTGTTCTTCAAGTTCTAAGAAGAAAAATAAAAGTGTACAAGTGTTTATTTTTCTTCTATGCTAGATCTTACAAACCATTTGCCTTGAGTCCTTTTAAGCGTCAAAATTAATCCTAAAAGAGACAAATTTAGTTTTAAGGATAACGATTATGCGTTCAAGCCATTTTCGGCGATGGCTTTTTTCTTTGATTTCTCTTCTCCATTCCCTTGTTAGGATGAAATTTTTCCAACATTTTCAATTCTTCATTTTCTTTCTATGAGAGTAATTTTCTATTCTCGAGATGCAACAATAATGAAGTAACAGATTGATTCATATCACACAAAGTAAATGATTATATTTTCCAAACTGCTTCTGATAGTGAAATCTATATTCTATCTGAATGATAATTTTAATCTCATCAATTGCGCCAGCATCTTGTGAAGTATATATAGGAAAATGCACCTTATCATGATCTTTAACAGCCTTAATAGTAGAATGTATTTCAATGTTAATATTTCACCAAGTATGGATTGTATGGAATTACCCACCTATTATCCAACAAATGTTTTCAGACATTAAATTTTATTTCATTATATTTTGGGTATCAATTGTTATTGAAAGAAATCTTGGAAGAAACCCTTTTTTTTTTTTTTTTGGGGATAGCGACTTCAATATGAACTTTTTTCCATATATACATTGTAGGGATTCATATAACCATACGTACCATGCATATCATATGTATTATAAAAGGAGTATATAAATATAGATGTTCAATTTCATTAGGAATTTTGACATATACTATATTTTCATCATTCGTCTATAGCTTGCGAAAAATGCTATTGATCATGTTCTATAGTATTTTTCAAAACGCTATTGTAGGTGGTTTTATTAAAAGTCGCAACTCTATTATAACATATTTTGAATGCTATTAAAAAGTGTTATAAAAAACTTTTAGATATCATTCTATTATCATCATGGTTTTAGTATTTATAGCATTTTTTTCGTGCAATATTTTTTTAATTATTAGCATTTTTTGTTATAATTTTGATTTTAATAACATTCTTTAATCGTCATGGTTATATCTTCAATATCATTGTTTTTCTATCATAATTTTCAATATTTATAGCATTTATTGAATATAATGTATCATTTTCAATTGCATTTTTTAATTGTAATGTACACCTATTAAATACCATTCCCAATTCATTAATCGTCAAATATAAATATTCAATACATTATTTTTTGCTCCAATAACTATGTCAATAATAAACCCATGTTTGATTCCCATTTTTTGCGTAAAATGTATTATGGGATAGTGATTTTTTAGAAAATGTATAGCTAAAAACTAAGGAAAAGTTTTTGAAATGCGTGTGTAATTATTTTATGAGGGAATGTGTGGTTGAAAATGAGTTTTAAAAAATGTATTCTTCAAAGGAAAAGTCTACATGTACATAATTTATGTACATAATATTGTCCATAATGTGATGTTGACAAAATCCTATTGTTGATGTGAAAGTGTGAGATTTGAATTAATGATTGGATTCAATGCCATTTGTAATTATGGACACCATTATGTATGATTATGTACTAGTAGCATTCTCTTCTTGAAAAAAGGAGGCTCAAATTGGGGCTAAATTTCAAAACATGCATCAATGCTGGTGTAGTTCAATAGAGAAATCTAATTATACTCTGTCTCACATGAAATAGTAATAGTAATATATGCTTGAAAAGGCAATTAACAAAATAAAATTAGAATTAGAATCATCTCATTCTAGTTTTTCAAAAGGAAATTTCTTGAACTTTTGCAACTTGTTTGAAGACGACGTCTGTTAAACCAGCGATGCCTTTAAATTTGAAAATTAATCAGGTGATACAACTTATTAGATACAATAATATAATAAGAATCTAACCATTCAATAATATAATAAGCAAATTACACGCAAGATTTTGCAAGTCCAAATATAAGCCCCCTCGCCCTGCTAGGTTCAGCAGAAATCAGGTTTTGCTCTTTCTGTAAGTACAGATAAGATTTCATGATTCTGGAATTCCAGGGTTGAACTAAAAAATTGGTTACTTATAATTATTTGGCTGATGTGTTTCACAACTATGCCATAAAAAGAGAGACTGGCCAACAATAATACATGTAGCACATACAAAATAGTATAAACACAACAAAGGAAGATATAAACCAAGGTATACAGGGAATTTTTTGAGTTTTTATGAGCCCATCACAAGTCAGAAATTTATCGCTCTCTAACAAAAACAAAGGTAGAGGGATCAATTGATTCATCTGATTCTTGAAAAAATTGTCCTAGAGAAGCCTTCAAGCACTTGGGACCAAGGCATAGCTCAAGTGATAAGCACGAAGCTTTACCATGTCATTGCCCTGGGCCAAGACTCATTTGGGAGGAAGGGTGAAATTCGAAAAACAGAAAACAAAATCACTCCCACAAAAAACTTCGCATATATTGGCATCCTCAATTTAAGCTTTATGGCTTTGTTTTCGTTTTAAGTTGTTGGAGCAAAAAAATAAAAAAAATAAAAAATAAAAATAAAAAATGAAGTTCTAGACTTACGTTTGAGGGCGAACGTTTCAGCAACTCCCATTGATCTCAATAAGGTAAAAGAGTTATCACTAAGCCTTGCACATTTAATCAATCATAATAATCACTATGGTCGAGATGCATTACCACTTATTGAAGGCTTTCCTGAAATAGAAAACTCACCCTTCTTTTCTATAACTTTTATTAACATATGTCAAAATTGAAATTTGGACATACAACACATCATTTACGATAATTTATTGCCTTAATATCTCCCTTAAATACAATCCAATACCATTATCTTAAATATTCAGAAATAACTGAATAATATTATTTTTCATTTCTCAAAGCCAAGACCATTAGATGATGTCTCCATTACACAAGGCAAGGATTACTGACTAGGGTATGCCATGTATCTAAATCTGAAAAATCAAGTTCTTACGGACTTACCTTCAAATGCAAATGAAACCATTAAGATGTAAACAGTAATTCGCTTCTTCATGACCTTCTCTGAAACAACAAACAAAGTCCAGTTCAATCAAGATTTCATGTCCGCAGATTACTGTTTTTCTTTCTTCTGTAGTGGTGTATATATTTGAATCACAAGTTCAACGATTCCATTGCAATTAAAAATATTACCATTGGAATTTCTTTCTCAAATTCTTCTTCTGAACAGTTTCCTTTGCTTCTAAATCTTTGCAGGAATTCAACAGAACTTATTAACAAGACAATAAGCAAGGCCAGTATGCACTGTAATTTGGGATGCATTCTCTTATAAATTCTTTAACCTCAAGGACTAGCAAGATTATTCAAATTCATTGCAAATTCAGTACCATGAACACCATATATCGAAACATCAAAAAGAGTCCATACATAAAGTTCTCTCTTAAATGAACAACAAGAGGAAGAATGCTGAAAGTACCAAATAGATGATCAAGAAAATAGAGAACCAATTCAAGCATTCTCATTTCTAAACCAATTCAGTCACGTTGATGTTGAATAAGTCTTACAGGCAATTAGGAATCTGTTTTTCAGTTTCATTGTTATACCAATAAAGTAGGGATTTAGTGGGTCAATGAGCTACGTTTTTTGGGGGATTTTGACTCAGTTGTTGAGCTGGTAAGTGGCTATAAATAGCTCATGATTCTACTATTTTTTCATCATCAGTTCATCAATAAGAAATCTTCTTCTTCTCTCTGTTTTTCCTGCTCTATTTTTTTTCTAAAGACCCCGTGTTGGAAAATTATTCTGAATTTAATTTCGCGCGTCTGGTATCAGAGCCTTAAATATCCCGAGTTTCTTTTGTTGTTCTAGATTGTTTGAAAGCATGTTACAACAATGAATGGGTCAATCCAACCTCAACTTTCGAGGTTTAGTGGGAAAAATTTTGATCAATGATGTATCCTGATGAAGGCTTTCTTTGGCTTTCAGGAGCTGTATGAGATTATTGAACATGGATATACAGAACTAGCAGATCAAGCTGCTGTAGCAGCTCTTACTCAAGGTCAGAAGGACAACTTGAGGGAGAATAAGAAGAAGGATAAGAAGGCTTTATTTTGTTAGCCAATATTTAAAAAGAATCAACTATTAGGCTGAATTACAAAGAAAGAATCAATATGTTAACTGCAGTAAAATAACAAAATTTTGAACAATAAAATAACAAAATTTTGAACAGTAAAATAATTCTCAAACCGAGGTCTGTGCGAATACAGTTTCCTTAAAACAGATTCGCCCCCTCACCGTTCGTGCTTGAGGTAGTTCGAGCGTCTGCTTCCCAGGATACAACGGTTAACCAGTGAAACCTGAACACCGGCAGGTTTTACTCCGACAAACTGAGCAAGTGTTTGAACAGTATCACCACAAGAAAAAAACAGTGTGCAATGCAAGGCAAACAGAATGCAGAAGAAGGAAATTTCGTGTGTATGAATTGGAGGAAAAATGTATTATATAGACCTTTTTAGTCACTCAAAAGTCTCCAAAATTCACTTATAATAACTAAGGAGGTTTCAGACTTTTTGGAGTTTCAAAAGCCCAAAAGTCAGTTCTAGAAAGCAAAACAAAATCCAAAACGTAGGCCTGAGGGGCCAATTTGGTCCGACATTCGTGTGCGCAGGTTGCGCTCGGATACGAGTTCAAGGTTCGAACCTCATTTCGGTCCGTGATTTGCACCCCCCCGCGAGCGCACGTGGATAGAGCCTCTATGCTACACATGATAACACCATTCTAAAGTGCAATCCTATATAAAGTGGTTTTTGCTTTCCTCTTTTTCCTATGTGGGACAAGTTTAAATTAATTTTTCTTTCCCACATAAACTCCTTTCACATGGCATACTTTGAGCATCAATTTCTCATTCACCCAAACATCATTTTTGGCAAGTAAATATATGATTTCGATGTACTCACGGAGGAGAACACAAATCAACTTTCATATTCTAAAATGAACAACCGGGTCCCACTCAAATTTAGCTCCAAAGTCAGCCACTAAACCATTTTTTCCAACATATTTCTCCTTTACCAATCCGTAGATGAGGTCATCTTCGAGAAAATCTCCAGTGCAACTACAGCTTAAGAGGTATGGGAGATGCTGCAAAATTCCTACGAAGGTGATGAAAAGGTGAAGAGTGTAAGGTTACAAACCTTAAGAGCTGAATTCGAATATCTTTCAATGAAAAATTCTGAAATCATCTCTGATTATATTTCATGAATTCAGTTTGTCTTTAATTGTGGGTTAATGGTGAAAAATTAGATGAATTGCAAGGTCCTTAACAAGTCGTTTTGATTATGTGGTTACTGCAATTGAAGAAGGAAGGGGCTTTTCAACCATGACTATTGAAGGGCAGCAGAGTTCATTGGATTCTCATGAACATAGAATGAATAACCGAGAAATAAATGTGGTGGAACAATCTTTTCGAAGCAAGGTTAATTTGACTAGCTTAAGCAATTCCGATGGCAGTCCCCAATGGTGGAAAAGGACTCAAAAGTACTACATATTGTGAGAAAAGGAATCATGTCCAGCACACTTTTGGAAATAAAAGGTTTGTTGACAAATCCAAAATTCAATTCTTTCGTTGCAAGAAATATGACCATTATCGATCAGATTGTAAAGTTAACTTGCCTAAAAGAACTTTCGAGCATGCTCATTATGCTGATGAGGTACACGAGAAAGAAAACTTGTTGTTAGCTTGCAGTAGAAAACCTTGGAGAATGGTATTTGGATACAGGCTGTAGTAATCACACGTGTGGGATGAAGGAATTATTCTCTCACTTGGATGAAACGGTAAGTTGATAAGTAAACTTCGAAAACAAAGACAAGGTATCAATTATGGGAAAAGGTAAAATCTAAATATAACTAAAAGATGGTTCATATGAGCATATTTCTGATGTATTTTATGTTCCTAGCTTGCACCAGAATTTATTGGGTTTAGGACAACTATCTGAAATGAGACTTAAAAAATCATGATTGATAGAGGAGTTTGCACTATTATAAATCAGAAAAATGAACATGTTGCTGAAGTTAAGATGACTAAAAATCACATGATTCCTTTATCATTACAAGCTGAAAAAGTATTTTCCTTTAGTGCTGCTGTTTTGGATGCAAATTGGCCGTCGCTCTGCGTTTCGGTCATTTGAACTTCAATGGTTTAAGGTTGTTGGCATATAAGAAAATAGTCACAGGGTTACCTTTATTAGAAAACTTTAATCAGTTTTGTGAAGGTTGTGTTCTTGGATAAAACATAGGGACTCCTTTTCAGTAGGCAAGTCACAACGAGCGATGCAACAGCTAGAACTCGTGCACTCGGTTACTTGTGGACCAATAGAGACTTGAATCACATGGAGGTAATCACTATTTTCTTTCTTTCATAGATGATTACAGAAGGAGAACTTAGGTCTATGTTTTGAAACAAAAGATTGAAGTTTTTAATATATTTAAAGGCTTCAAAGACTGTGTGGAGAAACAAAGTGGTTGTTCTTTGAAGGTACTGCGTACATTTAGAGGGACTGAATATAACTCAAATGAATTATCTAATTTTTTCAAATTTCATGGAATTAAGCATCAACTTACAGCTAGCTATATACTGCAGTAGAACGGGATTTTTGAAAGGAAGAACAAGACAATAGTCGATATGGCATGTAGTATACTGAAAGGGAAAAAATTACCAAAAGTATTCTGGGCAGAGACAGAGACAGAGACAGAGACAGAGGCAGAGGTAGTAGCAGTGGTGGCATGTGCTATTTACATTTAAATAGGTGTCCTATAGTGTTTGTGATATGACACCTGAAGAGGCATGTAGCCACCGTAAGCTGGATGTTCAAGTTCTTCGAGTCTTTGGTTGCATTGCATATGCTCATATACCAGCTGAGAAACGAAAAATGTTTGATGGTAAAGGTATAAAATGCATTTTCATTGGTTATAGTAATACAACTAAAGGTTATGAATTGTTTGATCCAGAAAAATGTGAAGTAATTGTGAGAAGAGATGTAGAGTTTTATGTAACTATGGCTTGGGCTTGGACAACCAAAGAGAAGCAATAGGTGAGGATTAATCTGGATGAACTAAATGTTGGTAATATAAAGTTTGATATTCATAATTCCAACACTAGGAATCATTCTACTTCTTTGGCTCATATTGAAGTGCCTCATGGTTTAACTAGAAAGCGCGTTATGCCAACTAATTTGCAAGATTGTATCATAACCAATAATGATGATATTTTGATGAAGAATTAGTTAATTTGCATTATTTGCATATTGGGATCCTCTCATTTTTGCAGAAGCAGATCAAGATGATAAATTGGTTTGTGCTATGGAAGAATAAATTCATTCAAAAGAAAAAAATAATACATGGGAGCTAACGTCTTTCCACAGGGAAAGAAATCAATTGGCGTGAAATGGGTTTACAAAACAAAGTTCAAACCAGATGGTCAAGTTGATTGGTTGAATGCTCAATTAGTTGTGAAAGGGTACAAGCAAAAGACACTATTGACTATTATAAAGTTTTTGCACCTGTAGCTCGACTTGATACTATTATAGTAGGGTGATTGCACTAGCCGCTCAAAAGAAATGACAGATACATCAAATGGATATGAAATGTGTATTTCTAACTGGTTTTCTCGAAGAAGAGGTTTATGTCGATTAGCCAGATTGTTATGTGCACAAGGTCATGAAGAAAAAGTTCTCAGATTAAAAGGGCTCTGTACGAGTTAAAATGGGCGCCAAGGGCTTGGTACACTCAAATTGACACATATTTCTAAGAAAATGATTTTCTTAAGTGTCCTTACGAACTCACATTGTATATCAAATCTAATTCACATTGAAATAGAATTATTATATGCTTATATGTGGGTGATTTGGTTTTTACGGGACATGTTCCAAGTATGTTTGGAGAATTAATGGAGGCTATGACTAGCAACTTTGAAATGACTGATATGGGACTTATATCTTATTTTCTTGGACTAGAAGTGATGCACACTAATGGAAGAATGTTTATCTCGCAAAAGAAATATGCATCACACATTCTTAAGCAATTCAAGATCAAATCATGCAATCCTATCAAAACTCCTGTTCATGAAAGATTTCATTTGGATAAAAATAGTAATGGTGAATTTGTTGACCCAACTTATTTTCAAAGTTTTGTAGGTAGTCTATGTTATTTGACCTCTACTATACCTGATATTACATTTGGAGTTGGTATTGTTAGCCGATTTATGGAGACACCAAGCCAATCTCATTTGCAAACTGCAAAGCGAATCCTGCGATACATAAAGGGTACTCAAAGTCAAGGTATCTTTTATTCATCTCCTGATAATTGCAATCTTGTTGGGTACACTGATAGTAATTGGGCAGGTGATCTTGAAGAAAAGAAAAGTACGTCTTGCTTTGTATTTCACATGGATACAAGAGCAATTTTTAGGTCATCAAAGAAGCAACAGGTTGTTGCTCTTTCCATTGTAGAAGCAGAGTACATTGCAGCTGCCTCTATTGCATGTCAGGCTATTTGGTTGCGAAGATTGCTGGGGGAATTAAATCTAAAATAAATAATTCCTACGAAGATTTTCTGTGATAACAAGTCAACTATTTGCTTGACTAAAGATCCAGTCTTTCATGGGAGAAGTAAACACATCGACATCAAATTTCATTACATTCGTGGGCTTGTCAAAGAACAAGAAGTGGCTGTTGAATTCTGTAAATCAGAAAATCAATTGGCTGACATTCTTACAAAGCCATTGAAAGATGATTTTTTGCAAGTTGAAGAACATATATGTGTTGTTTTGAAAGTGAGAGTTTAAGAGAGGCTATTAGAAATTAAACTCAAACAATCTTTTTATTTTTATTTTTAATGGATGAATAATGAATAATCAGGCGTTCTGGGATGTTCTAGGGTCTTTTTGGGTTCAGAGATGCGAGAAACATTAGTTACCATAAGTGTTGAAATCAATTTTGGAAACTGAAATTTCGCGCACAGAAATGACCTATGCGACCATACAGTTCAAACCAATGTGGTCGCATAGAACAAAATATTTCAACCTCTTGATTCGCTGAAGCCTTCTGTGCAATCGCATGGATTTATAACCATGCGACCACATGGTTTTACTTTTTTTTTTCCGCCAGACAAATTTTAGTATTTTGGCATTAACTTTCTCTCTGGATGTCCGATTAAGGTGATTCAAGATGTGTTGAAAAGCTAACTCAAAGAGCTACACCAATACACCTTTGTCTTAGATGTCAACTTCCAATTCGATCGTCTACCATATAAAAAAATGTCTCAATATGAGGCTAAAAACTAGTGCAAAACGTTTCAGCTTGAAAGTTGATATGTGATAATGTTTCAGCTGTATTCTATCCCTTTGAATCCTTTCCTTATCCAATTGACCTCTACAACTCTCGAATTTTCATCACAAGGTTAGAAACAAGTTTAGAGTATTTTCACTTTAGTCCCTGAACTTTCACTTTCTTCCATTTTGGTCCTTTTTCGCTTTTTTCTTCTAATTTCCACCTCATTCATCCATTTGCAACCTAAACCAAAATATAAGTGTACTTAGAACAGTTAGGCACCAATAAATCATGACAATGCAATTATTAGTGGATGAAAAACTTGATAATTGCACTATTATCATGCACCGTCCTCTAAACGGAATTTAATTTCTATTTCTAATTTGGACAAATCAAGATTTTCTTTTTCATTTGGAAATAATAAAGTTAGTCTCTATCAAAATTCAAATTTTGTTGGTTTCGGTTATTTGATTGATAATTTGTATATGCTTGATGTTGTTAGTTCCTATAACGAAACACTGCAAACCAGTTCACGTGGTACAAAGTGAAAATTAAGTGAGAATTCCGCCACCTTATGATACAAGCGCTTAAGTCATATCTCTAAGTAGAGAATTCAGAGGCTTGTATTAGATGGAATTCTTGAGCCCCTAGATTCAACAAACTTCTAAGTTTGTGTTGAGTGTATCAAGGGAAAACGAACAAATATTAGAAAATTAGGTGCCAAGAGAACTACAGACGTCTTAGAACTAATACATATTGATATATGCGGTCCGTTCCCTATGGCTTCTTGGAATGGCCAACATTACTTCATTATGTTCATAGACAATTACCTATATTTGATACACGAGAAGTCACAATCTTTGGACGTTTTCAAGTCTTTCAAAGCTGAAATTGAACTTCAACTTGGAAAGAAAATAAAGGCTATCAGATCTGATCGTAGCGGTGAATACTACGAAAAGAATGATGGATAGGAAAAACAACGTCCANAAAAAGGTTATAGATCACTTGACTACGAAAGGTTAAACAAAAGTAGTGAAAACAAAATATTTGGTTTGTGGTATATGCGGTGAAGTTCACAATAGTGGGGAGTGTTATATGTCATCTCAAGAGATGGACGAAGTTAACTATACACACTATCAACGCGAACAAAACAATGCATTCAACAATACATACAACTCAGGTTGACGTAATCACCCTAACTTCTCATGGAGCAACAACCAAAATAATCAGCAGCAACAACAAGAGAAAAAATAGTCTCTAGAAGATATTTTAGGTAAATTTATACAGAAGACCAACCAGTATATGGCAAAGACCGAAAAAATCTTGCAAAATCATTCAACGGCCATAAAGGGGTTACAAACTCAAATAGGTCAGTTGGCCCACACTATATCAGAAAGACCACAATGAGCCCTACCTAGCAACACAGAAACTAACCTAAAGGGTCAGGTGCAAGCAATTACAACAAGAAGTGGCGTACAACTACCTGAAATTACAGTAAAAAGACCAGCAGTGGAGATAAATAAAGTGCCTACTTCAGATGAGGAGCAAGTGGAAGGATCTGAAAAGTTAACTGAGAAAAATTTGAAGGAAAATTCAGACACACCACAGGCTAAGGCGGCCGTTCCTATCAGAGAATATGTACCCCCAATTCCATTTCCACAAAGACTGCATAAACATAAACTGGACAAACAGTTCTCTAAATTCATTGAAGTGTTTAAAAAGCTGCACATCAACATTCCATTTGCGGATGCCCTAGCACAAATGCCCAGCTACGCAAAATTCATGAAGGAAGTTCTCACTAACAAGAGGAAGCTGGAGGATTATGAGACCGT